>QVNZ01027419.1:0-14757 GCA_014825645.1 Pseudomyrmex dendroicus
CTCGACTAAGCTCGACCCCCTCTACCTATATCCGGTCTCAGTTTGAATTTTGCCCCCGAATAACCCTGTAACCTAACCTAACCTAACCCTAACCATCGGTCGGTGTGTTATCATCAGTCGGTAAATCACCACTTGCTGTGCTATCAGTCGGTAAGTCACAATCAGTCGATGAAAAAAACTTACCATCAGTCGGTAAGTTACCAGCAGTCGTAAAAAACTTATCATTGGTCGGTGTGTTATCATCAGTCGGTAAATCGCCATCAGGTATGTTATCATCAGTCGGTAAGTTACCAGCAGTCGACAAAAACTTATCATTAGTCGGTAGGTTATCATCAGTCAGTAAGTTACCATCAGTCAAAAAAAACTTACCATCGGACGGCATGTTACCATCAGTCGGTAAGTCACCCTCAATCAATAAGTAAACTTACCATCAGCCGGTATGTTACCATCAGTCGGTATGTCACCATCAGCCGATAAAGAAAAACACTTTTACCATCAGTCGGTATGTTACCATCAGTCGGTATGTTACCATCAGTCAGTATATTACTATTAGTCGATAAAAACACATTATTCAGCAAGATACCTTCAGTCGGTATGTTGCCATCAGTCGAAAAAGAATTACCATCAGCCGGTATGTTAGCCTCAGTCGGCAAGACACCATCAGTCGGTGTTTTGCCATCAGCCGATAAAAACTTTACCTTCAGCCGGTATGTTACCGTCAGTCGGCACGATACTATCAGTCGATAAAAACTTACCATCAGTCGATATATTACAACCGACCTAAAAACTTGCCACCAGCCGGCAAGATACCATCAGTCGATATATAAACTTACCTTCATCGTGTGTTACCCGTAGCCGGCAAGTACCATCAGTCGATAAAAACTTGGTGCTAGTCGGTACTTTACCATCACTTGCAAAAAAACTTGGAAATAGTTGGTGCATTACCGTCAGTCGGTAAAGCAGAAATTTAACTTAAGTTTTACGTAACAAAAATACAAAAAAAAAGTTTAACGTAAAAGTCTATGGCTTTTAATATAATATTTACTCCTAGAGCTCGTCAAGACGAATCGAACCGAAACGCCAAGACGAAAGTCGCAGAATGGAAATTAGTTTGCAATTGAAATTCTCGATTGGAAATGTTAAATTTGTCGATGAGATTTGAGAAACAGAAAGGTTAAATAATAACTTACTGGTTTTTTGGATTTTTAAATAAAAATTTGACGCTGCTGGATTTTTTAAATGAATGATCTGGTAGCGCTTGGATATTCTAATTGTAAGTAGTCCAGCAGTGCCAAGGGTTTTGCATCGCAATGTTATTTTGTTTTTTATTTTGATTAAGCTTTTTTTTATACACTATTTGTCATTTAATGTTGTATTGTGTAAGGTTTTCAACAATATAGCAAGATTTATTTAATATAAAAAAAAAAGTTCTGTTTTCGAATATTTAGACTTATAAAGTATCTTTATATTACATTACACGCACATTATTCGCAACTAATTTGTGTTTTGTATAAGAACGTTTTGTTAATGATTTCTCTTGCTTGCTAAGTTTTCTCTATATGTTATTTAGGTTTTTGCTTCTTTACAAAATAAAATTCTCAAACAATTGTTTCTACTTTTCGAATCAGCATACTACTTCTCATTTTGTGTTTAAAGTCTATTTTTGTTGGAACTGTACAATATATTTGAATTGCATACATGCTTTTTTACACTAATATACAAATAGTAAATAAAACCAAAAGATTTTTATACTACACTGTCGAATATCGATATTACACAAAAGAGGAATTTCGATACGTGTAAGAAAAATATTCACCGATTTCTTATTCATATCGTACTTCAACGCGGTAAAACAGGAATTATATTTATCTCAAACTCGACACATCTTTCAGTTCTTAAGATTATTTGTAACATTAACCTATCGTTTAAAATTCTTTATAACATTAACCTATCGTTTTTTTTTTTTTTTTTTTTTTCATTTTGGACCATGGATTTTATTCAGCGATATCAACTTTAAATATTTTGTCACACATCAATTTGTATATCACTATCTTCCGCTTCACTCTCAGTACTGACTATAGCGTCTTCTCCCACTAACAAAGCTGCAGGCAAATTCTGGGGCACGTTGTCGATATCTAATCTCGGAGTAGAATACACATTTAAGACTTGTATTGTCGTAGGAGACGTTGAAAGACATTGTGGTACGGTTCCCAAAGGATCTCCGTTTAACGTGTCGCAATCCAAGGAAGTCGACAATTGCAGTTGTAAATTATGTAGTTCGGGTATATGTGGACGAATCTGAAATATATATAAAATATAAATGTATGCAAACTTGTTTACGCAATGCAAATAATAAAACATATTTCATTAGAAGATTATTAAGTAAAAGATATAACAAAAGATAAAATTTATATTAAAACATCATTATAACTTATTGAGAATATAAACTATTAAAACACTATTATTGTAGTTATATTAACGTCAACTTTTTTCAATTAAAATTGAAACAAACAACATTGAAGTTTTAATGCTGTTTTTATAGTTCTCACCATTCGCATTACTAAATATCCGCGTACATTTGTAACATATTTTATTTTGTATCTTTTATTGAATATTATATATGTATTATAACTGTATATTTCTTAATATAGAAAAAGTTTTTCAGAGAAATTGATCGCAAATCGATCTAAAACTTATTAGGGATTATTCAACTATTGCTCGTGTGTACCTGGTGAAACCGAAACTGACTTTTTGAGAAGATGCTGTACCAGATGCTTCGCAATTTTAAATTCGAAAAAAAAAGCGATTGCAGATTGAAAATCGATTTAAAATCGTGCACGTGTATACGTGTGCGCACTATATATAGCAAAATATTTTAACAAGTAGTGGTTTACAAAAATAAAATTTAAAAAAAAGTAAAACTATCAATTTTATGTATAAAAGATAAATCGAAAAAGTGTAGCATATTTGTTACAACGTTTACATTCAAGAAAACAGTCTGTTCCGAAGAAATCCAATCCTTTGAATGAATCGATCAATTGATTCGAAACTAATATTTTTTCTTAAACTTCTTGTGCTTACAATATTAGAAATAGGTTCGAGATCTCGAACAAAGAAAGAATTGACCAATTGTGTGTCAATTGACCGAATTGTTTCAATAGGATTGAAACAATTCCAACCTCTCTCTTCTTTGAATAAGATAATATAATGAGAGATGACTTCCGGTTCGTAGCGGTTAATTTTATTTAAATATTTAATTTACGGTAAATGCGAGACAGTGGTTCTTCCAATTTAGTTCCTGTTATTGTGTATTCTTATGTTTTTTTATATTTCTGTTTAGTCTTTATTTATCGAAATATATAATTCAAATATAGTAATCAGTTTGAAGAAACATCTTCAAGATTTAATTTTATTAATTTTTAAATTTTTTTCATTTTCTTTTTTTCATCATTTATTTTTCATACTTTATAGCTTTACATTTTGACTTTAATTGCATCTGTCTAGTAATTTTAAAAAAAGTACCTTTAATCCGTCAGCTGTGTGAGGATTTCTGCAACCTCTACATCTACATTCTACACAAGGTTTGCTTTCGACGTAACAAGGACATCTTTGGCCACAACAGGTTAGCTTTCCAGGCATTGCAGTGGCATTGCCACATCTGCAACCTTTTCTTTTACTTCTGGCAGAACTTGATCTCGGTTTTTTAAAACTCCCTGATGGCTGGTTGTAACAAGTAAATTTTTTACGGTAATATTTATATAAAAAACATTGACATGTCTAATAGATTAATGCCGAAGCACATAAAAGTAGTAACACAAACATCATTTTCAATATGTTAAACAGAGGCGATAACAATTTAGATGTTGACACTTACAATTAATATAAATTATAAAAATAGAAAAAAAAACTATAGAAATATATAAACACAGTCGTTTGTTTTACAAATAACTATTTTTTGAAGACAAAAGAAAAAACCAATGACTAACTTCTGCATTAATCTTTCTTATGGGACCCAAGTAAACAAGTCATTTTCTTTAAAAACTAGTATGAAAATAAATGCTCTAACAGCAATTGATTGAATAAATTCAATTTTATAATTGTGAATAAAATAAGTACTTTTTTTTATATTTTATACAAAATTAAAAAGAAAGTTTTAGAGACCAGGAAGAAGCAAACGTAGTTGATAGTATATGCAAAACAATGTTTTGTATTCTTGAATGTACATATGCTTTGATTTTATTTTAGTGTTTTTTTTTCAGTGTCTGATATAATGAGAAAATATATATATAATTGGACCAAATATACAATTAGAAATGTAATAGCGAAGCAGTTACGTACTTACGTTTGTGATATGTTACTAAATAGTTATTTACGTAGTCTGAAAAGTCAAAATATTGATTATAAAGTCAATTATTTTTAAAATTGTTATCAAGAATACATCTAATTTTTGTCTCCTCCTGTTCATTAGTATCATTGATAAAACAAGCTCCCAACAAGTCGTCCAACATACAAATAAATCCAAGATTATATTGAAAAAAAATTCTTTTTTGTACTATCAACCACATTTGGATCTTCCTGACCCAATTTTCTCTTTAATTTTAATTTGATATCTTGATAAAAAGCATTGATTTTTTTTATCTTATAAAATATGATATAATAAAAGACACAAATATCCTTAAGCATTTAAATAAAGATTACATATCTCGATATAAATTCTACAACGCGTAAGATTAACCAGATATCTATTGAAATTACTTTGCTGTTCTTTGAAGATGCTTTTTTCTCGCAAGGAGTTCCATATTTAAGATGATGGGAAGATGGAATACATTTTATCCCTCCTGTAGAGCTGTGCTGACTTCCATCTGTCTCTTGTTGTCCAATTTCTGTATCTTCCATAGCAGCTGCTTTTCGTTTTATTGTAATTTTGTTTCCAGATCCAGCGTACATCACAGAATATATGGACGATCCGTTTGATACTGTACGGATTGTGGGTGATTCTGTTGATTGAGATAAAGAACAATTGAAACAATAGGTGTAAAAGACTAAACTACTTATGTACATATGAACAACTATTAATTTAATTAACATACGCGGTTCAAACTCGAAAAACATCTTTGTATGTTAATACAACACACAGCGAAAGCATCAAATATCATATTAATTTAATTCATTATTAATAATACTTGTGCTTTTTAGGATCGCAATAAAACTAAAGATTTACTTTGGATCAAGTTTTATTTATTAATGTACTTTATGTACATTGGTATCTGTGGTTTTTGTATATTAAAAAATAAATCTATTAAAAGTAATTAGAGAAATTTTTTAATATTAACCTGTTCAAATAGTTATCTTTCTGACATGATTTATATAATAATATCATTATATCAATATATATGTTGAAATAATAATGTTTCAAATATTAATAATATGTTTTTATTAAATGTCTTAAAAATTTTCTTTGCCATAAATTTTTCTATATATATTCCAATATTATATTCATACTTGTATGATAATTTGTATATTTTAATCATATATACCAGGTATGCTCTGAGATATCGCCTCTGTAGTTTGAATGTTATTTGCCTGTGTCTGAGTGGATGTAGTGCTGGTGTAAACACAAGGCAATATACTATATGCGGATTTAGAAAGACCTGCATTGCTCTTAAACTCATCCTTGAAGCCTGCACCTTCCTGGATGAGCTCCATGAGACTACTTGCACCGATCGTAGACGGTGCTCCATTGGTTGTCGCGTTATTAGCAGACGTCACAGAGAGCAGCAGAGTACGATAAATACCGGTGCTGGTGAGATACTCGCAAAGTTTTTTATAGCACTGCAACAATATCCGCAGTTGTACGTTTTCCACATACTTGTCGTAATCTTTGCACCAGCCACATGATGGTTTCAGTTTTTTGCGACCGCCACGGCATCCGCGGCACACGTGATGTTGACAGTTAGTTTCTGTTGGCGTGTGCGGCTCGATTAGTAAATTAGAACACACGGTGCAACTAAGGCTCTGTCGTAGATATGGGACTAGCCTGTACAAATCCGTCCAAGTCTTCGGATCCTCTACATCCGCTTGCAACACCAGCCGACACGTTGACACGTATAGACTTGTCGCGTTCATTGCGCGTTTCACGCACTTGATTGTCGTTTCGCGAACTTATAGAGCATGCACACAGCAATATGAAATTCCACAAACTTTATAATAATTACTAGAGACTTTGCGCGAAACCATCCTCGAGTATATAACAAAACATACGCCATCATGTCTCGACGATGACAGATGGCACAGTCCACCATACCATAGATGTACCAGATGTAACAGATTTTCGCTTACGTCAAATCGTCGAGACCGACTAACCTGTAGACATATAGGAATGAGGAGACGGAGCATAAACCCTTAGGGCCGATATACAGACTTTTGCATAATGCATAACGGACATAAGAGAATCTATCAACCAATCTAGTCTTCTATTTCCATTCCCACTTTTTGTTCTAAAAGATTTTGATTGGTCGATTTTCTTATGCTTATGCATTATACAAAAGTCTGTGCTTCGACCTTATATATAATATATATATATATATATAGTATACTGAAGATGGCTTTGGAATTACTGCTCGGTATTCTATTCTGTTTCATTTTCTAGTGGATTCTGTGTGTGTGTGTGTGAACGCGCGAGATAATGTGCGTGAGATGATAATTTCATCAATTGGAGAAATATATGTGATACAACTGTTAATAATGCTCCGGATTATTTTTGTTGCAAACTTTTCGAAATAATTTTTTTGAATTTGAAACATAATTTTATGAGACAAGTGAGAGAGAGACAGAGAGAGAGAGAGAGAGCGCATGCAAGTGTCATGCTTCGAAAATTGTCGAGGCGCTCAACAATTGTTAACGAAACGAACGCGAAACACAGGTGCACATTCGATTCGAAGTATATTGTTGACGTAACTTGTTTTTTGCGTAAAAAGTAGAGACACACACACACACACAAAGAACGTATAAAATTATATATCTAGAATTTAAATGTTACCGGTCGCAAGTATCTCTGGCGTTATTCGACGAATGAATGACAATATTATTTGGATTTTGTCCTTAGAGGTTATTAACATTTAATAAGGCGTGTGTGTGATAGTAAAAATTTTGAGCAGGACTCCACTTGGCAAATTTATACGATTAAAACGCGATCGGTACGTTGTGACGTCATGGAGAAGTTTGTGATCGATTTGGATAAAGTCCTCAATGATTTTGAATTTAACGAAGGTATGATTTTTAAAATTTTCTAATTTGCCTTTGTTTTAGATTTCATTGTTTACATCTGTGTTTAGGATTTATAATATTTTGAATTTTATACTTATATACAATGTAGATAAAACAAAGGATTAAAATTTATTTTATTGAATTGTTTTTTAATCAAAGTTAAGTTAATATATGTCTTTTTTCAGATTGCGCCGAGCAAACAACTTCGATTACAACCTGTGCGATTGATGCGTCAAGCAACAAAGACAACCATGCAACTGTGGCACCTTCAAAAACACACAATTTTAATTCTGAGAAAAGCATAGAGATTGATGTGCCTCTTGAAAAACACAAAGATACACGTGAAAAGAACATAGTTTCGGTATCGGACAATACAGATTCCATTAATAATCTCAATACTTGTGTCAATGATAACACTGAACAGAACAGAACAACTGAACAGAAATTATATGTTTATAATCAAGATCTTGATCAAACATCTCTAATGTACAAAGATATATCGTACAACTTGGTGCAGAAACAGCAAAACGGAAGCAGCGATTTGAAGAATGACGCGCGATACGATAAAAAATTGAATCAATCGAATTTTAAGCCCAGCATCAGCAATGTATTCAGCAGCCTGAATGAATATATCAATGCTCCCACAGGAAGTTTAGATTATATTGAACCTATATTAGATAAATCAGAGAATTTATCCGATACAAAAAAAAATAACATTGCTGAAAATGATTCTAAATCGAATAAGACAATTAACGTTCTCACTAGTAAATGTTCCGTTCAGGAGGAAAAAAGAATAGAAGTAACTAGTAATGCGAATGATAAAACTTCCTTAGATAAAAATGCCTTGGATTACTGTTTGCCGTTAGAATTGCCAGATACATTCGTCGAAGCTGTCCAGGTCGACAGCAAACAAGACAACACAATGCAAAATCTTATGTCGCAACATTCTCCTCAGATATCACTTGATAGAAATAATATTACCAAAGTTGAAATAACTGCTAACTCAGATATTGTTGTAAGACAGGATTCCAATAATATTGTTGTAAATACAGAGTTGTTTGGTAACATGACACATGTTACTGAGAATGCAACGATTAATGATGACACAGTCGAAGAGACGTCTCAAAGTCTTGTCGACAAACAAAGACAAGATGTGGAAATTCGAGATCCTGTTGGTAAATGTACAACATTTGTCGACGAAACAAAGACGGATGTTACAACTAACAACAAAATTGAAGTTAACAAAGAGACAAAGACAGCTACGAATTGCAATACTTTGTCCAATGTTTATACAATGCATGCGAATGTTGGCGATTTTTCTGAAGATGAGCTCAATCAGTATTTGTTAGAATTAGAAATGGAAGTAAGATCTAAGGTGGAAAACACGTGCTTGGATAAAACTTGGATCAAGCTGGACCGAGAAAAGACTGTGAATGAACGAGACGACGAAGACGCTAACGAGGCGCCGATATTTGAAAGAATTATGATAGGCGAATTACCAAAAATATCAGATGTTGAGTTTCACGAGAAAGCGAAGAAATTTCCTGTGATCGATTATAATACTGGTGTGTGTAATGAAAATATAATGGGTATACAATGTAGCGACGCGAAAGTCACCTCAAACGAAACAAGTAATCAATTAAACGATAGACAGATTAACAAGATGATTAAATCGACGAAAGATAATGACGTAAATATTGCAAGTGGTTATGCGATACAAGAAAATACTTTAATAACAGCTACATCGAGTGTTATTGATGAAGATAAGTCATTATCAATAACGTCGGAACCTAAAAATGTAGGAGAACAATGTATTTGTAACATCAATATGATGTCAAAATTACAACAGAATATTCATGTAGATTCTCAGTTACAAAATAGTAATAGCAGTGCTGTGAAAACTTTTCCGGTAAACTTATCGGAGAAAGATGATTACAACGAGAAAATTTATTGCCGAGATCTTATGGAAAATAGCAAGGAAAATGTTCTCACGCAACATGGTGCTCGAACGCGTGATAACGATACAAGTTCGAATAAGACAGAAAGTACGTCCAAACTCACTGACTCTTGTATAGTTTATACGAGTGAAAATAATCAAGAAGCTGGCAAACCAACTCGTCCGCAGACTTTAAATATTGTCTCAACACATAAGAAAGATGAATCTCATACATTTGGTATGTTTTTTTACATCATATATTGTGATTTACGCATTATGTATGTTACGAATATTTAAGAATTTGGAGCAGTTTACTGCCGGTATAGAATATTCGATTCAAGGTAAACTGGAATGTTGTAACAGAATCTTCAAACACTACACCGGGACGTGGACCCGACCAACATTCGGAAGGTCGAAGTGTTGAAGAAGATCGAGGAGCTTCGTCGGATGTATCCGATAATTCTTTAGTCGAATTTAACGTAGTGTTGGGAAAGCAGCCTCCATTCTGGATTCCGGATAGCGACGCACCTAGTTGTATGTTGTGTGACACTAAATTTACCGTACTTAAAAGACGTCATCATTGTCGTGCTTGTGGTAAGGTATGTGAAATTAAAAAAAAAAAGTAAACAAAAAAGACAGTTTTTTTTTGTTAGCAATCAGATGTCTAATTCTGGAATGTATTTCGCAGGTATTGTGTAACAAATGTTGCAATATGAAGTATAGATTGGAATATCAAATCACAATCGATTCTCGCGTTTGTGCTCCATGTTATCAACTACTTACGAATGGCAAGTTATGTTATTTTCTCTCTTATCACATAATGTTTTAAAAAAAGTACTATATATTATATTTTAAACTTTCAGCGGAGAATGAACACGGGATAAATGATTGGTCGACTAATTACAGTTCGTATTCTGAACATAATGATATCAATTCCCCACAGGTACGTTATTCGTTTTTTATTAATTCTCTTCGTGTCATTAATCAGTTGCAATAAAATTATAACCGTATAATAGCAAGAACCAGTTCGAAAGTGCTTGCTAAAAAAAATGGTTGTTTCTACATACTTTTTGTGTTTTATTAACTGTAACTTTGATCAGATATAAATACCTATAACACTTGTTGAATACTTCTGTTCAATTTTTGTCAGTGACTTATATCGTAAACACTTCCATATGTAAATTAGACGCGAACCAAACACGAAATTATATTGTGTGTTAAAGTACTATAGTAGCATGTGTATAGTATTTTATGATTTCTTTTCAAAATACTCAAGTTTGTTATGAGCTGAATATGCATGCTTGTAAGAGTAAAGCATGTTTTTGCTGTTAGTGCAAATACTACGGAATAATATACTCAGTTTTTTGATATTATAGAATTTAGAATAAAATTTTGTACACGGGAAGTTTAAGCGGTGTAGTTAGACATACGCTATATATGTATGTATAAATTGAAATAAAATTTGTTGTAACAAAGTGTATGATGAAAACACGTAAGAAGAACAGCTTTGTTTTAAGTGCTTGTAAAAATATTATTATAGAAGAATGTAATATTCGTGTTTGTGCTCAGAGCAATCGAACAAATGTTGATGTTGGAAGTATTCGACAAATGATTATAGGGGAGACAGCCTAATCCAAATAATCCCATGGAGTACTGTTCAACTATACCACCCTTGCAACAGTTAGCCGGCGGTTTACCACCACCGCCAACGGTGATGGTGCCTGTAGGCGTTCTGAAGAGAGAAGGTTCGAAGCATCGTGCAGAAGGACAGAAATCTGTTATTTTCAGTGACGGTAGGTAAATAAGAATAAATCACATTATTGAATACTCTTTATTCCTTTTTACCTCTTTTTTCTTTATTTACCAAGTTGATATGTGACGTGTATACTTTATACACGTATATATATGTTAGAATTTATTTTTATGCAATAATATCCTTAATTATGTATTTATAAGTTTTCTCCTGCGTATTATAGTTTTGTATTTTTCGTTTGTGTTATTCCTTTATCCGAAAAAAGTTTTTGTTGCACAGTTATATACCCTATTTGTTTTTGTCTCACTGGAACGTGGCGTCACGTTGTCGACCCGAATCCTTCCTATTTGTTTTATTTTTACGCACCTATAACTAAAACACAGGAATAAGGCCTGGCTGTGACCTGACAGAGCTAGACACGTGTTGGGATCCGAAGCCACCATACCGTAAGCAAGGAAACAAGCGAGTTTTTATGTCAGGATCCACGTTGACAGATACCGTGATGAGGAAGCAAAGTCACCCGCCTCTAGACAGCGTGACCAACAGTTACATACCGCACGATTCCAATTTATTACCGCCAACCGTCACTATACATAAAGGCCGTAAGTATGTTGTTATTAAATATGTGTAACTTGTACGAAACAGGAAAATAAAAAAGAAACAGAAAAGGTAGAAATAAAAAAATAGTAAATACATAGTTTAATCGCTACAAAAGATTTTGTAAAATAAAATTTTTTTTTTTTTTTTTTTTTTTTTTTTTTTTAATTCAGCACTTTACTTTGTCTTTCTTTTATTATATAAGCAGAAGTTACGTATCATCCGCCAATGGAAGAAGGTTTACTCTATAAAACGCTAAAAAATGAATGCGAACCTCCAGTAATGTTCGCGATCAATCGAAATCTGTATGCGTATGTGAAGATAACTAATCGTAAGTATAAGTTTGATGATAAGAACTCTCGACATTTATTAATTATGTAATAAGACAATTATTTTAATTTTCTCTGTGAACATTTATAGTAAACTGCTGTGTGAACAAGATCTGCTGGAACGTAACGTCGAGAGGTCTCGCTTGTGTCGGCCAAGACGAAGTTATATTATTAGTAGAAGTTTTACCGGATGAAACGCGAATTCCGAAAGATCTTCTTATATATATCAATCAGTTGTATCTCGAAGCTATAAAAGGTAATGTATTCACACCGATTATATGTATAATTTTACTTGTGATACTTTTGATTTTACCTTTTTTCAACGATCAATTTATTTCTTTTGTGTGTGTGTGTGTGTGTAGTATATATATATATTTTTGTTAACAATAAAGATAAATTTTTTTTTTTTGTTTTTGCTTTTTGTTACGTTCTTCTTTCGTAGGTAATACGATGACGGAACTCGGATTTTCGATATATCAAGGTGGCAACTTGCTAGGTTCACGCGAGCATAAAGGATTTCTTTTTATTCGTCAAACATTGCAATGTTTACAAAAGATTATTTTACCACCCGCACCTTTTCTGATTGCGCTCTTGGTTCATAGGTAAATATGTATCTTGGTTCATTGGTAAATATATATCTTTCATCTGTCGCGTATATAGAAAAACTAACTTCAACTTGTAAATAAAGTATAAGTATCTTGTTTCTAAAAGAATATGTATTTGATACTGAAAATATTTGTGTAAATATCGATATATTATTTTATTTTGTTTCTTGACGTTTTTTTACAGGTGGGAAACTCCGTGGGCCAAAGTCTTCCCATTAAGACTCGTTCTACGTCTTGGTGCAGAATATCGTTATTATCCTTGCCCACTTGTGTCCGTTCGTTTTCGGGACGCATTATACTTTGAAATCGGACATACCGTTATGAAAGTATTGGCAGATTTCAGACACTTCGCTTATACTTTACCGGTAGTTAGAGGTTTAACGATTCATCTTAAGAATCGTACAACGGACGTTATGTTTCCCAGAAATCGTTACGATCAAGTGATAAAAGGACTTAACAACTCGAACGATCACGTTTTGGCTTACGCTTCGAATTTTAGTATAACCGCAGATTCGCATTTAGTTTGCATACAGACAAATACTGGTGACGAAAGCAGTTATCAGACACAAGCGATAAATATTCACAGTAAACCAAGAACAGGTAAAACACCTAGATTTTTAAAAGAAAGAATCTAGAGAAAAAAAAGAATTGTATGTAATATTACTTTGTTATTATATAAACAGTAACCGGTGCTAGTTTTATCGTCATCAATGGCGCTTTAAAATCGTCGATGGGGCTTTCCGCAAAGTCGAGTATTGTGGAAGATGGTTTAATGGTAGAAATAATGCCCGAAAAAATGGAGGCGTTGAAAGCCGCCCTGAAAAACATGCAGGACTTCTCGATCGGTTGCGGACGTCAAGGAGCGTTGGAACCGGACGAGACTGTGAATGTAAAATGGGTCGATAACGACGTAATGTTTAATATAGGGTAAATTTTTCATTTCTGCATTTCATAATAATATGTACATATATATAAAGATTTTTTTATTTTTAGAGTTAAAAGTCCTATTGATGGACAATTAATGGACGGTATACCGTCAATTAGAGTACATAATGGAACCGATTACAAAGGAGCTACCCGATTTATACGATGGACAGAAGTATTCATCATAAAAGTACATATCTCTCTTTAATCGCACGTAAAAACATTATTATTTCTTAGATGTGTTATATATGTAAATAAATATACATGCTAATTAATATTATACAACTTATGGTATTAAATTATGTTGTGATTTAATTTACTTTAAAAGTCAGATGATCATTCGAGTGGCGTGAACGATCCGGTGGATATAAATAAACTTTCTGGCAATATAGCAAAAGCGACATGTACAGCACTAGTTAAACTGTTGGATCTTCTTGCGACGGCAGGTTTAACGAAGCTTGGTATACGGGCAACGATTCATCCAGATAATGTAAATAGACTTTATTTTATGTGTACATCTCTTAAAATAAATAATGTAAGAAATTGCATAATAATATTAACCTTTAGAGGGCCGGACTGACATAGGTAGACTCACATATGGGCCACAGCACAGACTCAGCAACTGCATGATACATATAGGTTGCATATGTGTATAAATTTTTCGTGAAAAGATTTAAGATTTTAATTGAAGAAAATTGCCGGCCCTCTACAAGTTAATTAGTTAAAAAGTTATTGTATTGTTGCTGATGTTGTATGTATGTAGGTGGGCTACGAAGCTGGAAGCGAGGGTACAAAATTGCCGCCTATTTACATGAAAAGCTTGGACAATGAATTAATTCAAGTTTTACACAAAGCTGCGCAGAGCAGTCAGGATGCGCACACAGTGCTTGAATTAATATTCTACATACTTGAAGATTAAAAGAAACTTACAAAGCATATGTTTTGTATTTCTTTTAATTGGCAATGTTGTTGGGATCGAATTACTTTTACTCAATGGGAAAAATGTGCAATTATATATGTTAATATATGACTTGTAAATTATCCTTTTCGTGTTATATAATTGATTTAAGATCTAATATTTTCAATTTCTGTTTACTCTGATAGCGAATAAAATGTTAAATATTAGAAATTTTATTGCAAACGTCACCGATGTATAATTTCATCATAAATCCATTTTCTTATGAACTTACACAAGAATCGAAACATTGATAAAACAAATTGTTTAATGTCATTTGAGTTTTTTCCTTGTCTTTTTGCTGATAGAAAGTGACATATATATATATATATATATATATATATATATATATATATATATATATATATACACACACACATATATATATATAT
>QVNZ01027420.1:0-10513 GCA_014825645.1 Pseudomyrmex dendroicus
CAATATTTAATTGCGATATTTTAGGAAATATTTCAAAACTTGTTATATTAACATCAGCGAAAATTGCAATTGCCCCCGATAGGCATGCACGTATAGTGTATTATTAAATTTCATTTGCAGACCTTACCTTGTGTTGAGCTACGTTAATTAATTTCTACAAGCAATTTTGTAATTTACGAGTAAATCGATGATCAGCTTACCCGAGAGTTTCGTTGTTTGAATTGTGTACGTGTGTTTACTGAATATTACAGTAATTACGCTTTTATATGCTGCGACGGACTTAATGCGTGTGCATGCAAAATGTGTGTAGCAGAATTTCGAAATTGCGGTTTTCCTCGAGATAACGGAGGATTATGTAACAATATGAGTAGAGAAGCACGCGTTTGTCGGTGTCGTTTATATCACAGCACCTGATGAGTACTGCATTTGAGCTTAATGTATCTCGCGTTTCGAGATCTTTCAAAAATTTTCTGCGTTACATAAACGTATATTTCCTCACATATTTCACACGTGGCTGCAAGTACCTACAAAACGTCGGTTATTGAAACGACCGCGGCGTCGAATTCGCTGCGTATAAGCGCACGATTCTGAGCGATCGGTAACTGTGATTCGATTCTCGCACGTAGAAACGAAAGTATGAGAAATTGAAAGATTTCAGATAGGGAAGCCGTGGTGTTCGCCACCGACATGTAAGTAGTCCCGTAGTCACGTGAGGCCGAGTGACTAACACCCTCGTCTCTGCTACACGGGAATACACTTATGCGCACCGGGGCATTCATTTTCCGCTATCGTGAGCCGTACTTTCTCGCGCAAATGGCTCGCAAGATTGAAAAATTCTAGATAAGAAGATGTTAAACTGCATCCTCCCCGCCCCACGCGGCGCGTTCACAAAGAGTGTGTGCCTATCACCATATGATTCCCTTTTCTTATTAATTCAAACCAACGGAAACCAATATAGAATCGGCACGCACTCGTGTCAATAATTTCTCCGGATTTCTGGAAATAAAGTATCACATTCTTAGCCTGTCTTGACCTGAATCTAAGTCTCATAAATTTCACCATATTTTCCACCTAAGAGTTGTGCACCGAATAAGCACGCAGCTGTGATAGGAAATTTTACTGTGTTATATATATATATATATATATATATATATATATATATATATATTTATATTGTATGTATACGATACGTTACATACTCCAGTAAGTAGCTATACGAGTGTAAAATGTTAATTTCGATCGATTAATTGTGAAACATATGTAGACCTAAATACGTGATTAATGAACAAGCGTTTGATAGTTTTTGCTTGATATTTATGGATTACAATTACTTGAATGTTGTTGTTGCGAACAAAAGTTCATGTAACACATCGTAATCTGCGGTTTACGGAAGAAATATTTTTTTTTTTTTTTTAGACGAGCAACGTCGTCCTTTGTGTAAGAACGGCATCAAATACGAACCCGTCATATTTATGGAAAATTAATAGCATTCCGGCATCAGAAGGATGGAATGCGAAGTTGTGAATTCCTTTCTCGCGTTTTCCGCTCCCAATGTGAATTTATTCGCCACGTAGCCATGCTTAATTCGCCGGTAATTGCACCGCCGCGCTCGCGCGCACATTCTCCGCTTTGAAATTTCATCGTAAGCGTACAGTCATCCGCCAGCCATCCGCGAAACAATTTCATATTTTCAATGTTAAACTCTGAGCGAATACCAATATCGCGAAAATTTCTCGCGTTTGCCCCCCGACGTCGTCCCGACGACCCATTTGCATGGAACGGCGCCGCTCAGCGCAGCGAACGCGCCATTTTCGCGCGCAACGTTTTTATTAGGCCGATGCGGAGAGAGAAAGAGAGCGAGAAATTTCTTTTCCGCCGTTTTGCGAGATCCTGAATTGCGCTCGCGGCCACCAGTATTTACTTCCACTCGGGGCAAAGGGAAAGACTTTTGTCGCGGTTGACGCCATTAGCGTGCGCCATTGTAGGTAGACGACCGGTGCATTTATAGCTGATCATACGGGAGCCAGCACCAGCCTGTGTGTACATTTCAACGGCGAGTGCACTTAAAATTTCCATTTACTTGCTGCACGCAGCCATTCGTATTGGCGCAAACGCATCCTTGCACGAAGAGGAATTGCCAGCCGAGTGCGCAGCACTCCCCACTATCGTGTTACACCATTGTGTCACAAACGAGAAGAAAATACGCGCAAAAATATTTCGAAATATAATATCGCAATTTTATTGACCAAAGTATTAGGAAAAGTAAAAGTCTTCTCGAAGTTAATATCTGTCTTGAAATTTGTGAATTTTTAAACGCCTCCGTTATCCGTTTTGCTTAGTCGCTTTAAATTATGCGAGATATGCTGATATGCATTCTGAAATGCCAAAATTACTTTGGAATATATTTTTATTCAAAAAAGAAATTTGCACTTTCCACTTTTAAAGATCGAAACACTTGTACAAGGCAATTGCGAGATCGATAAAAGCGCCGACTGTTTCTCACCACCTCGCGCGTTCTTGCATTAAGTTCTTCATACACACTGCTATACCTCGTTAGAGAGACTTGAGTTTCCCTTATAAGGGTAGTGAATATAACGACCTAGGAAAAGTAGTCGAGTTCTTAATACAAGCAATCAAGGATAAGGTCAGGTCCATATTCGCATTAACGGTGATAAAAATTGGAAGGGCTCTGTTTCTGAGAAAACTCATTTTACTGTTCCCCATTCGGAGAACACAAGCCGAATTACGTTTGGCACATTTGAAAAAACTACTTATTACGAACAAAGATTTAAGTCTTTCAAGTGTAACGTTATTAGTTAGACGACTATATATATGTACGTGTAAGCATAAATTTTTCTTTCGCGTTTTATTGATCTTACCCAATTCTCAGAGATCTGTAAGATGGAGATGTAATTATTTTCTGAATAACACAGTAAACGAATTCGCGTGCGAGTAACGCATACGAATAACGTACGTAATCTACCACTCGCATAATTCGTTCCAAACTTTAAATGTATATTCTGTGGCGGGGAATATCCTTTTATATGTCTAGCACGATATGCTACGAACGGCTTAAGAACTGACTTACTACTGCCAATTTAACTTTCGGGATTGGTTAAGTCAACATACCAATGCGCAGCACAAAGTGTAACTTTTGAGCGCAAACTTAAAAGTTATATTTGCCAGGTGTAACGTATGTTAGTCATCGTATAAAAAAAAAATAATAATAATTTGTTTTTTTTTATTTGCCAACTTATTATGCACTTTTTTCTAATATCAAGCGACGTATACGCGCGCGATAAAAAAAAAATTCCCGAGACTGAGATAGAATTGAGGCGTATATGAACATATAAGATCATATCCACGCGTTTTCCTCTCGAAGGGCGCGTCTTGCCGCATCCTTCTTCGTTCTATTATCGATGAAGGCGCAGGCGGGCGTTATTGAAAATCCGCATGCGAGACGGCGACGAGACCGACGACGAAGCCGACGACGACGACGACGACGACGACGACGTCATCGCAACATCTCGTGTGTTTAACCCCCCTAACCAAAGACGCGCATACTTCAGCCACCCCTTTTAAGTATTCCCGCAATAGCGCCGGAAGCCATGTGGCGTGTAATCCCCAAGGCGAGTTCCATTGTAACCAGTTACCGCGCCAATATCTTCGTTGTCAGTCGAAAGCGCCAGACGGAAGTGTCGTGAGCAACTCAAAAAGTTTTTCTTCAGATTGAAAGACAACATGAAGTCTTCATAGAGAATCGTGCACGCAGTTTACCAGAATTATTTTAAAGTAAAGTTACGTTTATAAAACAGCTTGGTTATTTGTTTATTCATGCTTGCAATCCAGCTCTCTCTCTCTCTTCTTTTTATGGAAAAATTATTTATGTATTTTAATAAAGGGAAATATATTCAAATTTTGAAAGAAGCAGAGCAAAGCAAAAAATGACTTGTGCTCCATATAGAATATTAAAGAAAAACTGAGAAAAACTTTTATTCCATACACACACACACACACACGCGAAGATGCTTAACCTTCTAGACTGTGCTAATAGAACTTTTACAAGTTTGTTTTTGTTTACTTGTGTAAAAAGATATATAAGATAGCAGAAATGTGTAATTTTTTCTTCTCGTATATTTTCCTCTCTTATATAAAATTAAAATTGTGCATAAATTATATTTAATCTTCCAAAAAATTATTCAATAAACTGGAAAGATAGAGAAGCAAGCGTATATTTAGTTGTTTGCGAAGCAAGCATATTTAATTATCAATTCAAAGGAAAGGACATGACTAATAAACAAACTGATATTGCTCGCAAGTGTGCGCTTGTACGCGTTTAATCAACGGTAATAAAATTACTGATATTACCGCGGCTCACTCTCTATATCATTATATTGACACTTCGTAATAAAGCAAGTATTGGAAAAAGTTAATACGAAGAGAAACGGGGCGCCCACGTCGCAAGAATTGAGATACGTCTTACAGGCTCCCGGGGACAAGTTAGTCGGGAAAGCACTGCACAGAATTTCCGCGTAAACGTTGCGGTGCATCGCGCGTGCTCGAGAAATTGATGCCCCCGTGGGAAGGGACAGCACTTCCTCCTAAATAAGGGACTCGCGTGGGATAGTCGCGCGAGTTTGGAAATTGTGACCGCAACGCGACCGACGGAAATCTCTTTGTCACGTGCGACCAGAATCGTTTCTAAGATAAGCACTTTCTGCTACCTCTTTCCTGCAATCTGTTTTATTTAATCTAAAATATGTGTTTTTTTATTTTGTGTTGTAATTTTTCTTTCTATTTTAGCGGTTAGAATTAATTTACTTAAAAAAGATAGATTTTGATAAATTGACCTGAAAAAAGGATAGATTTTGTTAAAATTTGATCCGTTTTTTTTCTTTATTATTTATAATTAAATTTTCTCCTAATATATCAAAAGAAGAGAAGAGAATTTTGTATTAGGATTTACTTAAATTTTTCAATAAATTTCGCACAGCTTTTAGAAATGTAACTTATAAATTATTTTAACTTTATTATAATATCTGATTATTAATATCTATATATATTGCATGGTTCATCTGAGCGCGATCAATATCGGATAAAATAGATTTGTGCAACGATAACGATTTGAACGCATCGCAATTTAGAAGGAAATTCGTGCCAACCGATCCCTTATTGTTTATGTTTGAAACTAGTTAGCAGTAGATATACTCGTTTGACGGGAGACGGGCGAGTGGGTAGACGAAGTCGGTAAACTAGGTAAGCTAAACTGACAATCATAGCTTTAAAAGTACCGTATAGCCGAAACTTTTGCCCGGAATTCCGATCTGTAGAAATTAGTCGGTTAGAACTTGTCGAAGTTTCGTATCACGCTGCACTCTGTTTCCTTGATTTGGCACGTGAGAAGATTTCAACAGATACAGTAGCAAAGCGCTAGGTGCGCGTGTACGAATCGAACGACTATATATATATATTTAAAAAAAACACACACAAAAGAGTTCGCTTTTAGCGGAATGAGATTATCAGTCACTACGGGCTGTTGTACGTTTTTCGCGTTTTTTCTTCTTTTTTCCTCACTAATCTTTCATACACCCAGTTTATTACGCGGCGTGCAACGAAAAATTACAGTGTCTACCGTGCTTGTAGCTTTATCGCGTTTTAACGTCACCGCACGGAGGGGCCAATATTAAACGCGATATAAACGGTAGTCGCGGCCAATTTGGTACGGAAACAAAATGGGAGTAAAAAAAATATCCTTGGACCGCTTGAGAGTTTCGGTCGCAGCAAAGCGTGTACCGTGGATGCGTTTTATTTTACACGGCGAGCATGCCGTATCAGCGCGGAAAGTGGAGCACGCTCGCGTAGCGAGACCATTCCTAGACCAGACATCCGACTGTGCCTTTGCACAGCTCTTTCTCCATTTTACGTTTCTCTGTTCTTCCTTTGTCCCTCTTTCTCGTATGTGTGTGTGTGTTTTTTTTTTACGTATCCAGAGAGATGCGCAAATATTTTACGTGAACTGATATCAGTTCAGCGTATACGCGCTGGCGCTATAAATGATAGCGCGAACATGTTTGTGCCGAGAGATGCCGTTTCTCTTTCGCAACTAGATATGTACACCGGGAAGTAGAGGGCCAGTTTGTGAGATATATTCAAGATACGTTCCCTGTCATTTCGCTGTTATTGTGACAATATCGCATAAAAAGTTTGGGTTTATAGCACGATGAAGGGCAAAAAGAGAAACACGCAGAGTTTTGCTGAACGCAACAAAACGGGAAATATTATCCAGAGAAAATGACGTGACATTATTTTACAAATTGAATACGTGCACTAAATTATTGTTACAACTGTGCGAATTATTAATTCCCTTCTAACGGTGACCGAATACTATTACGTCATGATTGATTACCTCGCGCTTGACACGTCAAGCGCGTATCACGCCCGATAAACGAAGCACGTAATAAATTTCAGCGGCTGCATTCGATGCGGTAACGGTGTGTTCCATTTGACTCTGATCTTTGCTATGGTTTTCGCGCGCGCATCGCTCCTCGCGAGACAAACAAAGATTTTGCGCAAATAATGTCGCACGTTCGCGATTCAAGCGACATAAATGATAGCGCGAAAAACGTTGTGTCGGAGTTTCGCCTCGAAACGTTCCGTCTCTTTCTCACGGTGGAACAGATAAATAGCCAGTTTCGCTCGGGCTAAATTTTCGTGTGTCTCGTTTCCCGAAGCAAAATCACAATAGTTTGCGAGAAAAGTTCTCAAGAAGTACAACCACGTACTTGGTAAATTAAGTCGAATGATCTGATCGCTCAAACAAATCGAACCGGCAAATCGAATCGTTACGTATTAAACGCGAAAGAGAATTGCTATCTTTGTTAAAATCGATTTTTGAAGCATTCTCACTGATTAATAGAAAGACTCATTTTATTTTCGTTGAGTTTGATGGCGCATTTGCTTCTGTTCGTCTTCGCTTCCCCGCTTTCTATTATGCTCGATAATTGATTACGACTGGCTCTCGAGCTATTGACGTTTGATTTGTCATTTGCTCGTTTTTATCAACAATGAGATGCGAGTACACTTAATTGCGGAATTATCACATTCAATCGATAAATAGACGAGTTACACAATATAAATAACGCTTATTAATAAGAAGTAAATAAAAACAATAATAAAATAACAAGTAATATAAAAATATGATATTATATTTGTTACGTTATCTCGTAAATCATAATCCACGATTTTCAAGCTGTATATACAACTAAAGTTGCTGACTATAAATTGTTATAATATCAGTTTCTAATAACACATTTCTTTTGTTGGATCGTAATACGTTCTTTTCTGTGATGCTCGTAAAATTGTTTCTTCCTTACCATAAATTCATATATCCCACGATATGCTATTTTTCTTAACAAAAGCTGCTCGGATGTAGAGCTTACACGGCAGCACGCGGGAGAGTTATGGTTAAGCAACCGAGATGGTAAGATCGGGTCGTGGTTCAACAAGGTAAATTTACGCTGATGAGAAAATTCCACGTGCATTTGATCGGTACCGAAAATAGAAAAAAAAAAAAATTCTTTATAAGTTTTTTTTTCTTTTACTCGTTCACGAGTGTCCAAAATATCTTAATTCTCAAAAGTCACGATAATTTATTACTCTTTTTGCATATTCAGACAGTAATTTATTAGGGTAATTTGTTAGGATCGTTAGGTTTGTTGAATATGAACAATATGTGTGTGTGTGTGGGTGTGATTCAGTGTTTTTCAATAACGTCATCCGAACACGCACACACGTTTATTGAATCATTCAATTTTTTCTTCAAAACGACTGAGTCGGCTATTAAACCAAATATCGATTCGCGGTTACCCGAGCTAAACGACCCAATGCGATGTTCGTATAGCCATAGCTCGAGGCCATGGCCGAATTGAGACGCGAGTGAATAATACAGTCGGATACTGCGAATACTTCAATCGCTAACGAACCTTTCCCCGTCAAGGAAGTTCTTTTACGGATCGCAATAAATCACACCGAGCGCAAAGAAGACCGCGCGAAATTCGTTTGTCGATGTTGAACAGATGGTCGCGTCTCCCGCGTACAATTTCGTGTGAATCATGCGCTCACAATTGTCTCGCGTGTTATCGATTAGCGAATTAAATATTAACAGTCGTCTTTCCACGTGAAAACACGAGTCAATTTGGGTCGAACTATCTTGTCTGTCTGAAAAGTTCTCGTTAGAAAGTGGATATAAAAGTTGAAAGATAGGAGTTGAAAAGATCGGTTTTTCGGACTTTGCTGCTACGTCTTGTACATTCTGGAAATATCCGCTTTGCGCCAGCTGTTGAAAGAAGCGAATGTATGGTTTAGAACAGCTTGAACTTTCAATTTTAAATGTGTTCCCTCCGAAGAAAAACCCTTTTCCAAACTTCGATCTAAGGCATTATTGTAATATTATTGAACACTCGGTCGTTTTTCTTTTTTTTTGGAACAAAAAATATATTAACTTCCGCTCTACGGAAATTTCTCTGAATAACGCAAATTTTGTTACACTTTAAAGTTACATCCCGCTCGAGAAGTTGTTGAATGAACATTTAATCATTTTGTACCTGATATTTGTTTGATTGTGACTTTTGATATCGGAATTCTGTCAAAACAGTTTATTTGCTCGGAACGATCTGAAAGTTTCTGAAAATAGCAAAGAACTAATTTAATTCACTAATTGCCGAACACGTTTTGCCGTTCCTAAAATAGAAGTTATATTTTCCTTCGCTCGACTTAAAACCAACGCTGGAATCTCTTTTTAAGTTAATCCATTACCATGTGGTGGCGCGCGTTGCGCAGTTACGGTACGTTAACTATAAAGGGTGAATAGTGCGTCCTTTTCCCGTCTTTCGCCCTTTTCCTCTCTCTGTTTATTTTCCTCCTCCCCCGTCTCTTTATTGTGTTATTTATGTGCTTAATACCAGCTTAAGCGAAGTGGCTCAACCTTTCTCGTAATCTGTCGCTTTTTTCCTCCGTATTTTTCCCCTCTAATACAGATATGTAGGCGGCTTATTTTGTTCCTGACGGCTTCGTAATCCTGTGATTCTCCTTGCGGAAGAGATCTGACAGAGTAAAAACAGGTAAGAATAATGTATGTGTATGTGTGTGGTAAGCAGAAAAGGAGTAATCGCGCCCCAATATACCTAGGCCCTAATTGTCACGCGGAGCATGGTCGATTCGGTGGAAGTGGTCGTGTTTAACATCGATCGGTATATCGGCGCGGGTTCTGCGAATGACGGTGCGCCCAGAAAAATCGTGATTTAAACGACCGAACACCGCTGTCGCCGTCGTTTGGCGCCTCTCTCCTCTCTCTCCCCGTCTCATCGACTCTCTCCCTTGATTCTCTCATACATTTCGTTCTCTGCTCTTTATTATTCCTCGTGACTCGGTCGCCTTGTTCCGTTCCTCTTTGTTCTTTTTTCTCTTCCCGGGACTGCATACGTTTTCTCATACTTTTCACACTCTCACCGTGATTTTCTAAAAGCTTCTCGCGAGACGCCTGTGAAAATCGTTTGCCGGCGAAGTGCCGTAGATGTTCCCGGAGAGAAACGAAGAAATATTGTTCATTTTCTTTCCGTCATCGGCGTTGCCGACTATTTGCGCGACAACAGCAAATTACGGACTACACGAATTGAAAACAATTGTTTTTGTTTAAAAAGATGTCGAGATTCTAAATCGAGCGCGAAAGACAGTCTTGAAGTCTTGTTTCTTCTACTAAACTTTTTTGTATTAATTGCATTTTTTGTAACAAAAAATACATTATCTCTATAATTTTGTTTTAATTTTTATATTATAGAAAAAACAAGATTAATTACTTTGCATATTAATAAGTTTACTTTGAGATATTATTTTTTAACGCGAGATATTCTTCGCGAATATGTCATCAGTCTGACGATTCAATCGGTAACACGATGACGGTGTCGAGATTCTTTAATAAGAGGCACAAAATCTCAAAAATGTAAATTAAACGCAAAAGGCTGTCGTTCACAGTCGACAAGATAATCTCATATTCAGACGACTTGTACGCGTCCCACGTTCATTTTTCTTTTTGATCGTCTTCAAAGATACCGCGATACTGGCACCGCGAGTTCTCCCTTTCAGCCGAGCGAATCGGCAGGTTGTTTCAAGCCGGTTATCTTTTAAAAAGCGGTCGTGTATCTCGCCATCTCTACGTCAAGACGGCACCGGAATCGGCACTCTTTGTCGAAATTATTCGCAAATGTTTACGCCGTAGACCCGATAAGCCCGTCGATATATGTATATTGCATTTTACTTGCCGGTAATTATAATTAAACGCTTACTAATAGTCAGCCGTGGGGCTGTGCTCCACGATGCTATAATTACTGTCGTGTACTAACGAACTCGAATAGGACGTTCAATTAAATGCTACTTAGCGCGACCGATCCTCTCGGTATTCCCACCGTATCTCCCGCGACACCCTCGACGCCTTCTGCTGCGCTAATCGCGCTTCCTC
>QVNZ01027443.1:0-40832 GCA_014825645.1 Pseudomyrmex dendroicus
AGAGGAAAGAAGTAAAAAAAAAAAAAAAAAAGAAAAATACATTTATAGGCGCGCACGTATGCTTCGTTCGCGTGTGTAAATACGGCGTAAAAATGCCGCAAAATCGTCACGTTGAAACGTTTATTTCGCGTTCCATAGAATTTTTCAGAACAATCTGTTTTTGTTTGTCAGAAGTGCTTTTTATACTTCAATGTATGAATTCTTTTTATGTCGCTTAAAAATGCACGGAAACTCGTTCAAAGAGAACATTAGTAACACAATCACGAAGCACAGAGAAAATTCGTATTAAAAAAAAAAAAGAAAGACTTCCTTTGCAATCACAATTACAATTAAATACCGGTGTATACGGCAAACGGAAAGATATTCTCTTGACACAATAACCAGGCGCGACGCGCCCTTTCCGGATTCGGGAACACCATGTATAGTCGTTCTGAATTAATTGCACACCCTTTCGGAACACAAAAGAGCACGCGCACGCGCGCTTTTTGTTCCGCAAATGAAACGATTTGTCACTTGATAGTTGAAGAAAAGGAGAGGGGAGCGTAATATTCGACCACGTACCATGTGCTCGTAAATCTCATCGGCTATAATGGGTACGTAGTAACGAGCGGCGATATCGAGAATGTCAAGTATATGGTCGCGACTGAACACGGAGCCGCACGGATTCGAAGGATTGTTGATGACAATCGCCGCCGTCGACTCGTCGATTTGCGTCTCCAGGTCGTCTAGATCGATCTCCCAGCCTAGTTCCGGCTAAGAAATAAAAACGATTAATATTAATAGGACGCATTCGTGAGATGCTCTCATGACTCTTCATTCTTCTCTCTCTCCTTTTCATCTTCTATGTTGCGCGATCTAATATACAGAGTGTTTTAAAATCCATACATTTTCTCTTTATTGCTCCAAAGCTTTTTTAGCTGCTAAAAACAACTTTGGTATAATAAAAACATTGTTTAAGTGAAACTTAAATGTAATACAATCTTTATATACTTGTACTAAGTTATATGTTTTGTTGGGAAAGTTAAATATTAAAATATACATTCATGTCATACATATATGTATATGTGTGTATATAAAATTTACAATGCAGGAAAACATTGTATTAAAGAAAAATTAATTATGGAAGAGATATAGAGAGGAAATGTAATTCATGTTGCTAAATATCACACATCTATATTTTGTGCGGCATATCATAACAATAAAATAATGCGGTGCTTTTAATTGTGAATATGATAATTGTGCTTGCAAACATATATAAATACACAAATGTATTTATGCGCATTTCCAGTAAATTTCATAATTATTATTTCGATGAATAGCTCTTTAGATTTTATCACTTTCCGTTTGACAAATATATCCACACAATATGTTTCGTAAAGTGTTATGTTTTAACGTTCGTACGAACCGTGTATTAATTAATCAATTGTGTTCGCAGCGAATCTTGCTTATTCTAGCATTAAAATGTTAACTAGACACAGCTGACAACATTTTCTGTTGGTTTATTTGTTTTGTAGACCAACGGTCATTAGGAGAGAAAGTTAAATTAAATGAGGTACATAGTGTAGTGTTTTGGTTTTGTTTTCAAATAAAATAATTTTTTTTTTTATTTTTAGTAAGAAAAGACAGTATGCAGCGAGAAAGGTCAGGCAGATTTTTGTGAGATTTTATGTTCATATGCATAAAGTCTACGTATGCGTGATGTTTGAGCATATGCGCATCGTACGCGTTGCTTTACAAATTCCGTACACATTCCGCCTTGTAGACAATTAAAGCTACGGCATTGCGGTTGTAATTACTTTTTGGTGGTAAAATAGTTCGCAACGACGCGTCGCGCGAGACGTTAAAACTTCCTGCCAAGCGAAGCTGAAAAGAGTGGAAAGTGCTTCATTAACACTTCGGTTCAACGTTTGAAGATCTCCGTGCGAGAGAGCACGTTGATTTATCGTGTAAATAGCGCGAGCAGCGATTTAAATATGATTTCGTGCCGCGTTTAAAGCCATTATGCAATGACTGCGCCAATTGGCTTAAAGTTGATTTTGCACGAATATTCTGCAGGTTCCTTGTCATGTTTATGTCACAGTACAAGCGAGACACATTTGCACAAATTCCGACAAAATTTAATTAAATTATTAAAAGTATGGAGGATTTAATATTTTTGGAGAAGTAAACAGATAATATTTACGCGCGTGTAGGTGTGTGTGTGTGTGTAACAAAACAATATAAATTGTTGCTTTGGTCTACACAGGCCAATTAGAGCGTATCACTTTTTCATCTTATTTTTTATACTTTATTAAAAACAAAAGTTAGAATTGTTTTTCACACTCATACACATTTAATAAGTTACGCGCAATTAACGCCGTTGCCGTAAAAGATTCTATTGCACCTGTCCTTGTGCATCCTATATAAACGCGATATTATGCACTTTCATTGTTTTTCGTAAATGAATGCATTCACACTCTGGGCGGTTAATAAATTTAAAGATACCCGACGAAATGGGTATATTTTTGCATATAAAGTCGCTTACTAAGCTCGGCCGTCACTTGAAGTGCGTTTTGTAATAAAGCGCAACTTAAGAAATATGGCAAACGGTGTTGCGCACATTTCTTATTAATGGCGATGCAACACGGTAGCGCCTAATGCTACCCTTCTCTTTAACAGGCGCGATTATTACAGAGTAGCACACACACTGATACGCTGCGGTATCGATCAATATTGTTGCGCGTTATCGCGGAAATGTGAAGTATTCATTGCTTCGAGTTCCCGTTTCTATAACGTTAAACAAGTATATTAAATGATAGTCGTCGAAAGGGCTTGATCATTTCGGGGATTACGCGTTAAAAGAAGAGAGAGAAGAACTGTTTATACTGTTTGCTGAAAAAGCAGGGACAAAAAGAAGACGGCTTCGATCGGACTTCTTGTATTGCATCTGTGTCTAATACACTGATATTTGATGCTTCGCGGTGTGTTGCATTAATATCTAAAGATAGTTTTCGAGTTTGAATCGCGTTAGTGTCAACACTTTGCTGGAATCGGCAATTAGAAACAAAAAGAATATCGACATATCGATATGCGATATATATCGATATGCGATATATATATCGATATGCGATATATATATCGATATGCGATATTATAGTAGTATTACATACTATTGCAACAAAAATATTTTGTATCAAATTTTTAATATTCTTAAATTTTTAACATCATGGTAAACAAGTATATTAAATAATAACGTACAACAATGTACAAGTTTCTTATATTTCTCTCTTATTTCGTTTTTTATATTTCTCCCGCGTTGTTTTATTTATAAAATTTTTATCTCCGTTTTTTTTTTAAATTAAAAACCTTCCGGTCTTTTTAATCTGCATTATTCTCAGACACCAAGAATATCTCGAGGTAGAATGTATAAATTTTAATTTATCGATACGCACGACAGCAGCAGCATAGAACGTCGTTTCGGTCACGTTTCCGATTCGCTATAGCTCAGAGGTGAAATTGAAAATCAGCAATGGTCGATAAGTTCTACAGTGTTAAAATATATATTCAAATCTCATCGCATTTTTAATCCTCGACTCGTTGTATCTTATATTTGTGAAAATCGTTAAGTACATTTATCGCGCAGGTAATGACAAAATAAGTTACATTGTTATCAGATTTTCAGTTGGATACTTAAAATAATTTTGTGTCTGACACATATATTTTTATAAATTTTATATGCGTGTTTATTAAAAACTTTGATGAGCTCAAAATTATTGGTTTTTAAAAATAGAATTACTCACTTGTAGATTATATGATTTAACCGTAATACCAAATCCCTCTGCCAAGGTGCGGTAAATCGCAAAACCGGGACGTGGAATTAGGATGTTTTGACCTTCTCGGGCTAAAGCTGTGATGCACAGATCAAGTGCACAAGAACATCCACTACACAGAATTACATCCTGCGGAATAGAGATACCAAAAGATTATTTTCCTCTGTTATATACTTTCTTATGTCACAATTAAATGGTAAGTTATAGATGAGTAAAATAATTTTCACAAAAAATCATTTTTTGTAAATAGTTTTATATTTTTGTACTTTCCATATATTTTTAAAATTTTTTGTTTGACATGAAAGAATTTCAATATTTTTATATCGAAAAGTCACAATTAAATTACGTGGTAAATGTGATCGATACTAATTAATATGATTACTTATAGCGGGAATTTTGCTATAATGCAAAAACGTGATATAACACACACATTCGCACGCAGATATTTATTAACAAAAGATAATAATAGTACAGTATAATAAAAGTGAGTAATTAAACATTTCATACACAAAAAGATTTAACATTATAATGTACACTTGTTGCATTAAAATTTTATATCAGTTCGCGATATAAAATTATTATCAGATCACGATATAGAGAAAGACAACATTAAATAATATTGCGTAACATTTTAATTTTTTCATAGATTTGAAACTGTTCGCGCTCAAATCATGACGAAGCAGCAAGTGTAGTAATCATGCTGAGTCATAATTAAATAAACTGCTTACAAACGTCATACATGTAACAAGAAAAAATCTCTGTGTATCTACCCATCTGTCAATGACTCGAAATTTACTTGCAACACATGCCAATCGATCTGCCATCGACATTCGATACAGGCACGTGTCCATTTGTTTCACGTACCTTGGCATCAACTTTCACGAACTCGTTCGAGCTGTACTCTGCTACGGCTTCTCGTGCCCTTTGATGCCCTGCAAAATGTGCGCACAATTATTTTCTCTGTAGATTCTATATTTGTTAAAAGATGTGATGAAGTGCAAACAATGAACGAGGACAGAAGTTTACTTTAGAAATTAAAAAAAAATTAAAATGTGCAATGCGTAAATAAATAAATAAATCAAGTATTTATGTTACTTTGAATGTAATTACTTCTGTAATTTAAACGCCCGAAGCGAACGTTTGCGAATAATTAATAATTTATACAATGTACAAATTATGTTAGACAATAGATAGAATCACGTATCATCGCTATTATAATTATCTACGGTATGTTGAACGATATTAACTGCTGGCGAAATTTGTATAACATAATAACGAGCGTTGAATTTTATAAATTCAATTTAATTGATGCGTTTATGAATTTAATTTATGTCATTGCAATAGGTAAATTTGTTGTTTCTTTTTTTTGTATCTGTGTGCGAGTTGAGACAATTACCCGTGCTCGGAGCGTATCCGTTGTACAACTGCGAAGCGACGCTCTCTTGAACGGCTTCGATTACTTCCTTCGGCGGCTTCAAATTACCGAAAGTTGTAGGATCGCCTGAAAAACAACAAACTTTTCACAATAGGATCTCTAAAAGTCTTCTTATCAGAAAACGCCACGCGACAATATTGGTTTATTGATCATCGCGCGATTATTAGCACACACAGGTCGCTAATTGCATAAATCTGGTTCCCTGCCAAACATTCCGTCTCCGTAGTTCTCGTAAACACCTAATTACACGTATGGCGCACTATTGTAATTGATTACTAAATTCAGGCTAACGTAGGAAACGCTGTTTGTATACGGCGTTGTCAAAGTGTAACAAAACATCGTCTCGCTCGCACACAACTCACGTCCTCGATATAATTGGAATTAATTAATTGTTTCTCCGGAGGCCGTAACCGACATAGTCGATCCTTGTTGCGAAATTTCTATTATATACGGAGCATCACGGAGCAGCGCAAAATAAAATCCGAGATGTTAACTAACTAGTTAATATTTTCTGATGATATTTCCTACGTCTATTGTAGTTGATGTCAATCAACTCGGCGAATTATTGACTATTCATTACGCGCACGCATGACAACGAGAGTGGAGAGTGTGGAATTTTTTAATTATCACTTTCAGTAATTTCCGTCGGTTCATATGTGTTCGCACTTTACAATAATTTATTTTAACAGAATCAAATGAGCGATTTTTATTTGAACAGTAATACATACATTTTTTTTAATTTTTTACAAATGGCGCAGTGTATTAAATTTAAAATTTAATACATTCATATCTCTTTTATAAGAATTCTAAAAATTCTTATTTCTTATTGCTTTCAGCATGAAACTTATAAACCGGTTATGATTATTTTTGGAACACAGCTATATTCTGAAATTTTTCCGAAATCACATATCACACGAGACATACATCACGTACATCACGACACGCAGTTTCGTGTGGTGCAAAAAATTTTGAAAAATATTTCCGAATTGTCAAAAATGCTTCGGTTTTCGAAGTGTGAAAAGTTTATTTTATTTTTTTTTTTTTTTTACATACAAGAAGAGTGCAAAATGTGTCGACAGCAATCTCCTTACACTCTAATTCCATTGCATGTGTTACATCTCGTTTTCTCACCTTCCAAAGATAAAATACACTTTTTGCAAATACGTGTGTGACGTCATTCCATTCCATTCTAGTTTCGACGTTGTAATCTCTTTCGAATTGCATATGTATAGAATACAAAAGAAAGCTCTTGAAAATGTTTATACAGCCGCTGGCACATCCGGGCGGGATTTGTATCGAAATATATTTAGATTAGCGTGCTCGTGTGTCAGTTCTATTCTATATTCCGCTATAAAATTTGCCGAGGACCGCGCTCCGGACGTTTTTCCGATACATCCTGACACATTCGCGTTTTGCACTATCCGCGAATGCTGCAAATGTTAAGAGGACTCACGCGTCACTACCACTGCCTTTTAACTTTTCATCGCTTATAAAACTCTGTCCGGATAGTTAAAATCGCGTTTTCTAGCGTGGAAAGTTTGAGAAGAACTTTCTGAAGAATTAAACAAGTTAAAAGAATTAATAAAAATCGAAATATATACGATTAACTCTGATCGCAGGAAAAAAATTCTTGCTGCTTTTAGAGTTTGACGCGCGTAACTCTTTTTCGGGGTAGTTTCGCAATCTTTTTCATCTCGACGATTAGTTCGAACAAGATGTTTTGGAAAACTTGGTTTTCCTAAAATTCACTTCGTATTTTCTCATAGCATTTCTCAATATATGATGTTTTATTACACACAAGTATATCGATGAATTAGTTCTTCCCGAAAAGTTTAACGTACGAAGTTTCATTGAAATTTTTCTTCAAACTACTATTAATTTATTTCATATAATGTTTCTTATTAGGAGAATATAACGAAATATTTTGAGCAACGTTTCGTATCTCTTTGAACGTTATTCCAGCGTTGTAGGAATTTGATCGAGCCAAGTATATTGGAATTGTTCCACCGCTTGGAACGCAGTTATCCAGTAAATCTTGGAAAAAGTTGTTTCTTCTAAAAATAGAGCAGAGTCAGCAAACGAAATATTGTCTATCCTACCGCGTGTTTGCGTGCCAATATTTTCCAACAGCGAGAGTATTAAGTTCCAATAACTTCCGAACGGAAGAAACTCGAATCGTGTGACAAAGGAGTTAACGCGTGTTTCTTAAAAAAAAAAATGAGACTGCAAAATAAATAAAAAATTAACGCAAATATAATTTCTATTGATACAAACGTTATATGCATCTAATCAACATTTTGTTAAAAAAATCGTTTGTGTAATTACATTACTATAATTCAATACGGCCGTGATAGAATTATGCGTCGCACTGCATAATAAAAGTTGCAAAAACGTCACACACAAAGAAGTTTGTGGGTTTTTAGAAACAAACCAGACTACATAGAGCTCTGGAGGAATTTTTCAGAGTCACTCAAAATGCGCTTTTTCATATTCTACTAGCATATTTTCCTCGCACGCGCACGCGATATTCGACTTTCTATTTTTCACCGACCCGTCAAACTTTTTCACATCAACGGGAGATCATGCATATTGAGAATCTAACCGTGCTTGTAGGGACCAGCGAAAGTTTGCAATTTGTATGCATTTACTCGCGTTTACTGGCAAAGTCGGCGTAAAGCCTTTGTAGGGGGTTCTTGATTTGCGTAACGCTTTTTACAAAGTGCCGCGAGCAAGTAAAATAGAAGCAATAATTTTATATATAGGTGTGTGTGTATGCGTGTGTACTGTTATGTTTTGTGAATTTAACCAGTTCGTTTTTTATTGCAAAAAAATTTGATAGCAGTTGCAGCGCTCAAAATTTTGATATCTCTAATTTTTTTGTGTTTCTTTAAAGGCCGTCGGTTTTTGATAGCCGTGCCATGAAATCAAGATATAGGAAAGTTTCCTAAGAATATGACGCATCTGGATATCAACGTCCTGTTAATTAATCAAAAAATATTAGGAGATAAGAAAGCCTCAATATGATTTGTTCTTAAATCACTCTCAATTTTTAGATTATCTAGAGAGGTAATGTTTCAATCACCTGATGAGAATCGTGCCATTCAGTCAGTCGGTCAGTCAAACAGTCAGTTAGTCAAGTCGTCAGGCAGTATCCAATAAGCATTCAAGCAGTGAGTTCAGTTCCCTAGTGTTTAACTATCCTAATTTGTTCTCCTTCTCCATTGTTTTTTATTGCTGCAACAAATCTCTGTTCGACTATTTCGTCAATAGCTGAGATTGATTTCTTTTATCTTTCCACTTCTTGTTTTCCAATCAACCAAAGCCCGACAAATAAAACATTAAAAATTTTACGCGTAGTTACTATTTGGCATGATAAGATATTTTGATTTTTTTTTTTTTTCTATAACAATCTAAGAGTCGTATAACCACATGTTAAGACGCTGATAGCATTAAGCACGTCTTAAATAACTAAATCTCGCACATACATATATTTTCACACATAAATATGTATGTGATCGTTCAAATCTTTGTTTTAAAATTCAAGTTTGTTGTATATTTTTGTAGACCGACTAATCATTAACCATATTCCAATCGTTTTTATGATGTAACACAGTCCATAAATAAAAGAATTTGTTTATTATAACATAAGGTTAATTAAATAAAGTAGAAACTTCTATACGTAATATTTCGTCAAAAATATAAAAGTCTGTATTAGAGCGCGTAATCTTTTCGAGAATCTTTTCTTGTCAAGTTATTTGTTTTGCTTTTCGAATTCAATCTATTGATAGACAATCAATACTTTGAATAGGAAGAAACAGAAGAAAATATTTATCTTCAAGAAGATAAATATTTATCTCGAACAAGTATCGAGTCGTGAGAATTCCCAGCTGTCATGTACGAATATTCGACAATCGCTAAAATATACATTATAATTTCCTGCACAATATAATATATCATATATATATATTTTATGAATTTAATCATATGTACACGTAGTATTTTGCGTAGAACTTTTTACTACAGTTTTAATCCACTTTTTGCAGCAAAATGCCATACGAAAGCATGGTTCCGTGCGTTAAGTGCCCTTTAATTACTGCATCGTTTCATACATTAGCGAAACCAAAGGCAGGCTACATTGTAATTTCGCTTGAACGCGCACGTTGCGCTTATCACTGCGCAGCTTTTGCTCCAGCAAAGGACGGCGCGCAACAACCCCTCTTTCTTTCCTCAACCGAGAATGATCGGTCGTGCCATCTTTTGTCTCGCGTAAAAAAATATCCGCTTGATTACACCACCACTTGGTGACAGACTATCTCGTGGTCTTTTCTGTCTTTCGTCTCTTGCTCGTGCAAAGATAGACATCTGGAGAATCACGGCGAATTTCAAATATTACAAAGAAGAAAATCTGCATTGTCACACAAGAAAACACACAATTCTAAAAAAAAAAAAAAAAAAAAAAAAAAAAAAAATAAAATAAAGACGTATTCTACCTGATAGAGAAGAAAAGACGACGAGAGATAAGATGTTTTTATGTATTAAGATATTTCACTTTCACACGTGGACTCACTCACCGATAGACAGCGCGATCATCGGCTTGTTCGGATTCGGTTCGACCACGATGTTCTCCACGATCGATCTTATGGGATTGTGCGTCTGCTTAGCGATGTTGGAGGCACAAACATTCCAACGTTCACGAGACTTGGACGCAAACATCTCATCCGGCTTATGAACAAATTTCTTTTTTTTAAACTTCACTTGCTGATACTTTCAAGTAAACAGATATATAGTTCTCAGAGATTTGCGTAAATCTCTCGATTCGCAACGAAGCCTATTCGGTGCTCACCGGTCAGTATGATCGACAATTCTAATCTGACTGGTTCTCTGTCACTGAGACTCGATCGAGGTCTCGCTACGCGCTAATAATCGAAATGCTTCACGGAGGCTGGGAAGACGATCGAACCGGTCGGATTGGTCTGTTCGGTACCACACCTTCTATTATAATTAATTACGCAGATTTCTTGCCCCGATCGTCCCCGTCATCCTCTCGTTTACGTAGGAAACGAACGACTTCGTCGTCGTGATCCGAACAGAAGCAAAAAGACTTACCTGTCTTGATCTCCTTGTCTCTTTCCCTCTTCGGTCTCCGTCTTTGTCGCGCTTAGAATGTAAAGCCTTAACGTTGCCAGCTCTATTTTGTTGCGTCTCGCTAATGTTTATGCAATTATACCTTGTAACTGTTTACTTCGAGTTACAGTCGTGTATTATTCGCTCCGACGACGACGACGACGACAACGACGACGGCAACGACGACGGCAACGACGACGAACGTGCGTTTGCTCGGTAATTGAGTTTAACGCGACGTTTCTTGAGTTATATCTCTGTTCGTTCGAAGAATCTCAAGAATAAATAAATAAATCAGACGTAGAAAATTTATAGAAAAATCTACAAAAATTATACCTAATATCTTCAAAGCGTCACAAATACATTTTAAACATACGTTCGATATGATATTTTTTGCTCGAATCTCCACTTAAATCGAGATTTTTTTTGTTCAATTTGTTGCTCGAAACTTTTGCCTTGAACGGAACTGTCTTGATCAGTGAAATAATAATAGAGAATAAGAATTAAGAAACGTTGTTCTATTTGCCTTGGCAGTAAATTAAATCTTGTAAACAAAATTAGTGAGCATTGTATTTTATAATCGATGTTACCGAATATTAGTTTGAAATTAAAAGCTTTCGATTATTTTTATTGTACTTTAGAGATTCTCTATATTTTTTACCAAAAGAGAGTTCATATTTCATAAATTAAAAATATTTAAACAAAAATATTTCATATCAAATATTATCTCTTTGATATCTAAATATTTTGATGTTTTGATTTTCAATGTTTAATATTTTCCGTCCAGTTACAATAGTAGTAGGGAATACAAAATCATTTTTCGTGAAAGTAGTATATATTTTTACATATATATAAACAATAAAAAAGCGCGCAATTTTGGTTTTACATTCTATGTATTTATTTTTTTTTTATCCTTGAACTACGACAACTCCGAGAGATGAAAACCATCAGATACCATTAAATTAAAGCGCGATAGAGGTTTTTTAGCGAAGTTTTCCTCCTTTCAAAATGAATGTCGAGAGGAATGTTGCGATGCCGGTTCCAAACTTAGCGAGATGTCAAAAAGGAATTTCACGTTTCGCGACAGTTTTTTACAAGACACAGCACGTGTGTCGAAGTGAGCCTCCTTTTGTTGGAGGCTCGACTGCTTGTTATGCTAAGCACATTGGCCTCGGCATAGGATTTCTTTACGACGAACGCCTTTTCTAACTGTGTTCTTTGAGGCTTTTCCCGTAAACTTCTTACTATGCTATCAGTCGATATTGAGATTTACCGGACTTTTTTTCGCGACGAGAATCTTGAATAGGAAATAACGTGATTGCAATGGTATTGCTCGAAGAATAATTACATGCGTCACATAAAAAATGTTATATATATTTGTGTATGTGTACATATTTTATACGTTTTATTATATCGCATTGGGATATAGGAGTAATGGAAATAATATAAGAATTGTTTATTTGTATGAAGAACAATATTTGTTATGTTATATAACTCTCGTTTTTATTAAGAACAATTTTCTTTTTTTTGTTGTTCCAAAATTACAAAAATTACCTATGGTTTGTTGTATATATTTATATAATTTTATAATATTGTCTTATGTACTTTAAAATATGTGTTCGTTGTGTGTGCATGCGCGCGATTCCATTTGTGTGTGCATATGATTCCATATTATATATTATAAATTTGTGTGATGCAATTCTGCGGTGTATTAAATAAATTATAATTCAATAGAGAAAGCTCCCCAATAGAGCTGTGAATAATTATCGTGCGCCTTTGTTCTCTAATTTTCGCGAATTATTGTCAAATATCGCCACTCGCTCGATCGAATGCATGCGATAATCAACTAGGTCTCGCATGTGGCTGGATTAACTATTACTATGAAAAAAGAATCTTACAACTTTTTACAAAATGTTACAGAAAATAATACTATTTTTTTTTAATTCTCTAGAACTGTAAAAAAACAACGTGACATTTTTTAAAATCGAGATTCCGACTTACTACTTTCCCGGCTAATTAAATATTGATTTCATTACTTGTGTGTACGTAAATATGAAACTACAAGTCACGTTAAAATGTATACTGCTGAAATCTTGAATCTTTCGTAAGAAAAGAGAAAGAGACAGAATTAATTGAATATTCATTCCTTTCCTAATTTATTTCTAGAAGCGTAGCTGGTTTTTTCTCTGGAGGCTCGTCTCTAGTTACTATGTCAAGAATATTGACTAACATCGAGAACATTTGTTGACGGCATTCTGACCAATATGTCCTCCTACACTATCTTTGCCAGATAAATTGACGTAATAATTAATGTCTGACAAAATTACTTCACCGTGTTCATGATTTTTTTATATGTCATATTTGTGTCGTTTTTATATATATATATGTATAATCTATAGTTGACAGTTCTGTCATGGTTTGAAATAAACTCGAGTGATGTAATTTTGTTCAGCCTTTTGCGTGTCGCGTGTCGTTTTCTGCGGCACTCAAAATATCGCACCGCTGCCGACTTGATGTATGCACGAGGAAATGTCGCAGTATCTCGCCGGAAGCTTGCGGAAGAGTGCGAGCTCTGCGTGCATTACGGGTGCGGCATTGTGTTCCGTTTCGATTCAATCCTCGTGCCATTCAACAAGCCGTCCGTTCATATGCCCGTTGAACGCGGGTGTTACAATCGCGAGTGAGAGGCGATGTTGTTTACGCGTAAAAAGGAAACATATGATAATGAATCCAAGTCGTCGAGCTTGAAGGAATTCAAATATGCAGCTGCTCGCTACACGTTGTATCTTATTTGCGTTCGTACTTTGATCAAAATCAAGAAAAATCTAGCATTGCGAACAGGCCGCGGATGAAATTAATTTTTTGCTCAATTAATGTTGTTTTTGTCAAATAACAAGGAGAAAAATATGTGATTACACATTTGCGCTAATGTGCGTATAATGTGTATCATTGCAAATGTAACATCTCTTTCATTTATTAAATAATGTCGAGTATTGGTTTTATGTTAACATATTTTTCAATAACTCTGGAGAAAATTGTCTTTAATTGATTTGTCAGATATTTTTTACATATTTTAATTATTATTTTTCCTAATTATAATTTTATTAATTATATTATTTTTTCTATTTCCTACTTATCTTCGCACATTTATTATATTTCAGCGGTAATGTCGCAGTCTGATTCCCATGAAATTTGCGAATTAGATACATCTAGAGATCAAAATATGTCAATTTGTTACATTTTGTGCAGAATGATGTTAATCTCACTGCAAATGTAATTATGTAATTCTAAATAATACAGCGAAAATACTGACAAAATATTTTACGAGGAAAATAAAATTAAAAAGAGAATATTTCTTACTGTTATTCTTTTTGTAAGAAATTTTTGCGCTTGTAGAATATGTCTTAGATTTTTTGTTCTATTTTTTTTAGGTCAGTTAGGACTTAAATGGCTTTTGACTGACATCGATCTTGATCAATTTCCTACAGAATTCAGCGAGCGTCTTAACTTTCCTGACACGAAGACAGCCCTTCGAAACTTTAAAGTGCCCCACGACGTTAGCTATTTTCTTTCTTGAAGAACAGATTATCATAACTAGAGGCGTTTGAGTATATACGCATAAAATCGCCGGGAAAAATCGCCATGCCCGTGACTGTTTACGTGCATGAGAAAACGAGTTGCCTTACGTGTAACAACTACGTGTAAAGTGCATACAACTTTGGAGCAAAATTAACAGCTCTAAAATTTTGTACTGATTTTTTAAAGCAAATTTTACACAAAAGTTTTATTAAAAACTATTTTTTTGTTTTACAATATTTTTTCGTCATATTTAAAAAGATAAAATTTCTATTATAATAAAGTCACGATTTTCGTGGATTATCCTGCATACGCGTGTTCGTCTCGTGTAGTCCGTGTTAACAAATTTTTCTAGGAGATTATCTTTTATATAATAAAAAGATACACCGCGGCATTTGTAAGCAAAGGAAACTGTACTAACAGTAGTGATTAGCGAGAATGAATTCCTCTTTTATTCTAGCGGTAAAATGGGTGCTCCGCGTCTCTTGGATTCAATTAAAGTCTTGAAGTAATTATGTGCTGCGGAAAAAGGAACTCGGGGAAAATGTTTCCTAGAATGAAATTGTTAGAGTACGCTTTTCTCTTTCGTTTTTTCAATTAAAATTGTCTAAAAAAACATGTGTAAGTAATTGATATTGGTTATCATTTTTTTTTTTTTTTTTTTTTTTTTTTTTTTTTTTTTTTTTTTTTTTTTATTCGCGGTATAAAATTAATGGATGGAGCACAAATAGAATTTCAGCTCTCATTACGTTTTCCCGCGACTCAACGATTTACACGCGTTTTTCAAGCACGCTACATGCAGACATCACACTTATGCGTTATTTATTATTTAGAAAATAACATATAGGAATATACAGACACAAGAATACAAATATGGATATCAGTGTGAGGTTTGAAAATAGAATTTTATTAGCTACGTAGCAAAATACCTATTTATTTAAATATTTGGCGTCACACGATATTACCAGGCTAAGATTCATTTATATTAATATACAATATGTAAAATGTGCCATAATTGAATATGGGCAGTGTTCGTGGTAGTAAACTTAGAATTCAATACGAGATTCATACGAGATATAAATATATATTATTTTACATGCTAGAGTAGTAACGCTAGAGGCACTTGCTTGAATAGTTATACATATATAAAAAAAAAAAAAAAAGAAACACATATGGCGAAAAGAAGGAAGCGTTTGCGAAGATAAAAGAGCAGGTAACGAGCGAGGTGGATGGTTTCTCGAGGAAAGAAGTTATCCGAGACACAGAACTTGGAGACGGGAGAGGGAAAGGCAGTAAAATAATGAAGACAAGACGTTGGTTGCTGAACACACCCGGTAGAGAAAATCACAAGAGAGAAGGACACGTCGTTTTCTTTCTTTCTCCATTCTGTCATTTCCATCGCGCGACGAGACGTTACCCGCTCTTTTCTTCCTTGTTATCAGGGATCGAAACCGGCGCAGTTCTGACGAGTTCAATTTTCCGTGTTACGGAGCCGCGAAATGTCGCGAACCGAAACGCGTTTTCATTGTCGTAATGTACAATGAAGATAAAGATCGTTTTTCACGTAAAAATGTTCAACGTCGAGATCTAAACTCGTCGAAATTATGTTAGCTTCGATCGCTGCTCGTTTTATATTTCGTAGTAACTTTTTTCGCTTCTGTTCTCGGCTTTACAAAAAAAATAGAAGAGGAAGGAAGTATGTCCTCACGTGTATATGTGTAAGTGTGTATATGCATGTCTGTGTCTGTTTATGTTTTAACGAGTGGCGCGCGTGTTTCACGTGTTCTTTATACAAACTTGACAGCGACTTATTCGGGATCTAAGATTGCCCGCCTTTAGAGTCTCCTTTTCGGGGCTTCTGAACTGCTGACTATCTTCTATAGTTACCATCCAGAAGCTGTACTGATTACTGTAATAATGGCAGTGACCTTTGGCACCGTTGCACTCGATGAACGGTGTGGCGCGGAAATCTTCCAGGCAAGAACCAGGACTCGACAAGGATTGGCCACCGCCCTGAGAACCTGCGCCGGTGTGCTGAAACAATCGCAAAAAAATTCACTCGATAAATGAGAAGTTGGAATTTCCTGAATTGGAATTTCCAGAAATTGAAATTTCTGACATCTGAATAGTGCGTAATAACTAAATAACATGTGCGCACACGCGAATCCATTTTTCTCAAATTAAAATAATGACAATTGCAAATCAAACAATTGCGCCAATCAACGTTGTTATTAAATCGCTGAGCAATTCTTGATAAAAGACGTTTCAGATAAAATGGATGGATGTCTTTTAGCAGAAACGATCTTTGTTTCTTGACAGCCATATTGATGAAAGTTTGCTTTATTTCGGATATGATTGATGGAATTTATCTATGCAGTGAACTGAATACGTGAAGTGAATTCTGAACTTAAATGCTAAAGAAATAATCGTAAATAAATAGAAAAAGATAAAAACTTATATAATTTTAGAAGATACATAATGTTTAGTAAACGCTATTGATATCTTTTCAACTTGATATACAGTATAATATTGGAATTTTAAGTTTTATGCTTTATATATATTAATGTTAATCTTTTTTTATTGAAAAAGTACGTGTGTCACGTCTTAAACTCATAAATACAAAATTGTTTCTATCGTTATGAGAGAGTTTCATAGAAAGTTACTTACCATAACAAAACTGTAGCCAATCCAAAGACCGTTCCATCCGTCTGGACATTCTGGAATGATTACTGACTGACTGTGTACCGTTATCACGTTAGCCGGAACTTCGCACACCACGCACCTGTCGCAGATTCATGGATATATATGATTTATCTTAATGAAAATTTAATCATGAATCTATTGAGAAATATTTAATATTTAAAAAATTAAAGGCGTTTGAAAATTACATAGAAATTTATATAATGTATACATATATCTCTCAATAATCAAATTTATTTTAAAAAGTCAATATTTGTTAAATTTTTATTAAGTAAATGTGTTCCTTGTATATCCAAAAACATTGTCTGTCAAGTTTTTATCAAAGATAATTCAATTCTATGCAATAAAAAAAAATCTTGGTGTGCTACAGCATGTAAAGTTCATTATATTCATTATATTCACTAATATAATCGCTAGAGATACCTGGAGATATAATTTTCTATTGCTCCTTCTTCGATAGGCATCATAGGAATTGGTCTATTGGTTGATAGCCAATACGAGCGATCGTTGCGACTAGCGTAATGGCAGACGTTGTTGAGGTCGCAGAACAGGAAAGGTATTGTCGCGAATTTTCTTACACACGAGCCGGCGTAACCTGTTTTTTTATTTATAAAATAAAATAGATTGTTTTCTCATACAAAATTAGTTTGTTGATTTTCTATAAAAAATTTAAATCGCAACACGTTATCTTGACAACACGTTATTGCAATCTGTATATCAAAATAAGATCTAACTTTTATTAACAATACGATGTAAAGCTCACCTAAGTCTTGAGAGTGCGCTCTCTCATCGCCATCGGTGAACAGTAAACTATATCCTTCCCAAAGTTTGATGTGGCCTCGCTCGCACTCCGGTACGGTTTCACTTTGACTGTGTTTGACCAGGAGAATACCGGTGAGATAATCAGGTGTTTGTTCGCAAGGCCTACCAGGTTCACCAGTAAGTCCTGGTGCACCGACAGGACCTTGAAGACCTGATAGACCGGGTGCACCAACAGGTCCGGGTAATCCTGGCAAACCAGGAGGTCCAGGTGGACCGATGTAACCTTGAGTGCCTTTAACACCATCCGAACCGGGGAAGCCGGGTAGACCTGGAAGTCCTTTTTCTCCTGGTAGACCAGACGGTCCAGGAGATCCTAAACAATTAAAAAGTTCATATTTGAAACAGATAAAATATGTGAAAAAACTTTTTCTATATTGAATTAAAATAAAATACATCAAATTTTATTGTATATGTTTACCAGGATATCCACGATCTCCTTTAGGTCCCATTGGAGGTTCGATACAGTCATCACCTTTTTCACCTTTTATACCTATGTAACCAGGAACACCTTCCGCTCCGGGTGGGCCAGGATATCCTTTATCACCTTTTTCACCAGGAAATCCAGGCAGACCAGGCGTGCCATCCCAACTTCTATCACCTTTCTCTCCTGGAGGTCCGTCCAGTCCGCTAGGTCCTAAAAATAGAAACAAAATTAACGTTGTTATTTAAAGATTATGTTTATTACATTTATAATTTAAAAATAAAAGTATTCAATACCTGTAGGGCCAGGTTCTCCTTTCTGTCCTTCAATTCCAAACGGTCCAGGCGGTCCTTGATCACCTTTTTGTCCTCTTTCACCAGGTATACCTGGTATACCTTCCAGACCAGGAGCTCCGTCGCGTCCTGGTAGTCCGGTCAAACCAGATGGTCCTTGGTCACCCTTTTCACCTTGTGGTCCAACTGGTCCATAAGGACCTATGTCTCCTTTTTGTCCTGGCAAGCCCGGCAATCCTTGCTCTCCTTTTTCTCCGGGTCGTCCTGGCAATCCGTCCCTACCATGCTTACCCATTAGACCTGGTAGACCTTTCTCACCTTTTATCGTAAGTCCTGGTATACCAGGAATACCGGAAGGACCTTGTTCACCTAAACAAACATACAATATTTTATAAATATATAAAATATATAATAAATATATAAAATATATGAGAAATATTTTGAGCAACTTTTTTATACTTAAAAAGAATGTATACCTTTAGGTCCAGGCGCACCATGAGGTCCAGGAAGTCCTTCGGGTCCAGGTGAACCTCTATCGCCTTTTTCGCCATCATATCCAGGAGTACCTGTCAAACCTTGATTTCCTTTTTCTCCTTTTTCTCCAGATAATCCAGGAATACCTGGTTCACCTTTTTCACCTTTAATTTGAATTGTTGGTCCTGGAGGACCACGGTCTCCTTTTTCTCCAAGTGCTCCAGGAATACCAGGCAATCCGACAGATCCTAAAAGTCGATTATTTTTTATTATGTTATGTTGTATATTTGCTAATATATTATACAAAGCTATATATAATATATAATATTTATAAAATCTCTTATCTATTTCTTACCGGGTAGACCGCGATCTCCTCTAACACCATCAAGTCCAGGCCGCCCAGGAGGACCCATTTCACCATCAAGTCCAGGGAAACCAGGTACTCCTATTGGTCCAATTTCACCAACTTCTCCAGGAAGTCCATCTATACCAGGTGGCCCTGGTTCTCCTGGTATGCCTGGTGGACCCTGTTAATATAATAACAAAGAGAAATTGATAAAAATAAGTGGAATATATGTTATTATTTCTGTTATCGGTTATTTTTAAAAACTCAGCTTACCAAATCGCCTTTTATTCCTGGGAATCCTCGTACACCAGTATCACCTTTTTGACCTTGGAGTCCTGGTAAACCATCTCGACCTGGTATGCCTGGCTCACCCTTCTGTCCAGGTTGTCCATCACGACCAGAGCCTGGTCTTCCAGATTCACCCTTTGCTCCATCGATACCATCTCGTCCTGGAGGACCTTGAGGACCTCGTATTCCAGGCATTCCTGGTTCACCTTTCTGTCCTTTTTCCGAAACTTCTCCTGGTTCTCCTTTTTTTCCCTAAGTACATCATTAATCATTTTATATATATGTATATATATATATATATATCACAATATAGTAATATTATACAATATACTTACTGGTAGACCCGATAGACCAATATCACCTTTAAGTCCTTGATAACCAAGGAATCCTGGTAAACCAGGTGGACCGACTGGTCCTTGATCTCCTTTTGATCCACTTATTCCTGGACGACCAGGTTTTCCTTCCAAACCTGGCAGTCCAGGGAAGCCTGGAGAACCTTTTTCACCGCGCTCTCCTTTTATACCTTGTAGACCATCCTCACCAGGTCTACCTGGAGCACCAGGTAAACCTCGTCTACCGGGATATCCTTTTGATCCATCAATACCTGGTTCGCCGCGATCACCTTTTGCACCTGGGAATCCTGGAAGACCCGCTCTACCAGGCTCTCCCGGTAAGCCTGGCTCACCTGTTAAATAATTTTGATTATTTTGTAACATATTACAATAAAAAAGGTAATATTAAAAACATAAAAATTTTTATTATGTTATACCTTTGCTTCCATCGACTCCTGGAAGACCAGCGACACCTGGAGGACCAGGTGGGCCGACTGGACCAGTGTCTCCTTTTTCACCAGGTGCTCCAGGCAAACCATTTATTCCTGGTGCGCCAATATCTCCTTTTTCACCAGTAAAGCCTGGTAATCCCGCCCAACCTTGTGGACCTTCCTTTCCTGGTGGTCCTGGAAGACCTTTCTCTCCTTTTTCACCTGGAGGACCTGATAGGCCAGGACTACCTTTAACGGATATGCCAGGCTCTCCTTTTTCACCTTTTGGTGCTGGAGCTCCCGGAAAACCTCTAGGTCCTTCTCTACCAGGTTCTCCTGGGAAACCCATAGGACCCATGTTGCCTTTATCACCACGTGGACCTGGTAAACCTCTTGGACCAACAGGACCAGGAACACCAGGCAAACCGGGTGGGCCAGGCGGACCCTAAATGTTAGATTGTTACACAGTATAGTAAACTTATTAAATAAAATTGACTTTTAGATGCTTTAATAAATATGCATACCGAGAAACCCTGTAATCCTTTGTCACCTGGTAATCCGTCAAAGCCGGAAGGTCCGGGTGGTCCCTTCTCACCAGAAAAACCTTTGTCACCCTTAATTCCTTTTAATATTTGTTGTGGACATTGACCTACACGCAAACAAATTTGTAAATATATATTATAAATATATATTGTAAATATGTTTTTAAATATATATTTTATATATATATATATAATCTGTTTTAATGTATATTTCTTAAAAGTAACACAAAACAAGTCAAAAGTGTAGAAAATTAAAAATATTGATGAGATCTTACCAGGTTCACCCTTTGGTCCATATAAGCCTGGCTCTCCTTTTTGTCCTTTAAATCCTTGTCGACCTGGTTCTCCTGATTCACCCTTCACACTTAAACCTTTCTCTCCTTTATGTCCAGGCGTTCCCGGTCTTCCTGGAACACCATCTTGTCCAGGAAAGCCACGGTCTCCCTAAAAGTTTACAATCTGATAGATAAAACTTCTCCGTCAAAAAATATTAATAATTTTTTTCAGAAACTTGGAAAATTAACAAGATAATCTTACCGGAGTTCCTTTAAGTCCAGGAAAACCTTCAAATCCAGGTCTGCCCTTTTCTCCTGGAGGTCCTTCTGGTCCTGGTGGGCCTTGTCGACCAGATTCGCCATGCGCACCTTTTTCACCTTTTTCCACTTTAAGCATGTCCCGTGTAACAATTGCTGGAGTCCCAGGTTCTCCTTGAAGTCCTGGCAAACCAGGTATACCATCTTTTCCCTTAATAAAAAAAATTAATAGATTTCTTTTATTAACAATTTATAATGTGTTAAAAAATTAAAATGAAATAATATTGTATATTCATCTATAAGATAGAAATTACAAAATTAAATAATTATTAACATATACCGGTGGTCCCGGCGGTCCAATCGGACCTGGTAAACCGTCTACTCCAAATTCTCCCGGAAAACCGCGTTCTCCAGGAGGACCTCGAGGTCCAGTAAGCCCAGGAATACCATCTGTGCCGCGATCTCCTTTAGGACCTCTTAATCCTGGTAAACAATCTATACATCGTCCACCGATATCTCCTTTTTCTCCAGGTGTTCCTGGAGAACCTGGTAAACCGTCTCTACCGGAAGCTCCCGCTTCTCCAGGTTCACCTGGTGCACCCGGAGCTCCTGGAATACCATCCAGAGAATCTCCTGGTCTGCCTCGTACACCAGGATAACCTCGTTCTCCTTTTTGACCTTTTTCTCCATCGAAACCAGGTGTTCCATCCATGCCTTTTGGACCCTAGATATAATTTGATAATTTATTACTTTATAACTACATATTGTTTAATACAATAATTGTAACGACAAAACTTGACCATATACTGACTATTATCGATAATCCTTTCTCTCCTGGTAGTCCTCGTGGTCCTGCTGGTCCGGGTGGTCCATCAAATCCACGTGGTCCTGGACCTCCAGGAAATCCGGTTAAACCAGGTTCGCCCTTTGCACCTTTTTCTCCCGGTAAACCTTCCGGACCTGGAATTCCAGGTAATCCGGGTCCTCCTTGTAAACCTACGGGACCTCTTGGTCCCGGATCACCCGGAAAACCGTCTGCTCCTCGTGGTCCAGTAGGTCCTGGAAAACCACGTGGTCCTTTTGGCCCTGGTGGTCCTGGTCTTCCTTTACCACCCTAGAGCATAATATTGAACTTGAATTCAAAAATAACATTTTTATAAATATAATAACATTACTATAAAAATAATATAGTTATATTAATATCAGAAAAATAATACTTACTCCCGGTGGACCAGGAGGTCCTCGTAATCCTGGTACTCCCATCGGTCCATCCCGACCTGGTTCTCCTTTTTTACCAGATCGTCCAGGAAGTCCTTCCAATCCGTCAATACCTCGATCACCCTTTCGTCCAGGAGGTCCTGGAGGTCCAGAAAAACCATCTCTACCCTGAGTAGAAAAGAAATGATAAATTAGAAGTGTATAAATAATAAATTAAAAAAAAAATCATTTATTATTTTCATTTAGCAGTTATTTATTATAATATAAATTTGTAGAATGTACTTACACGAATGCCAGGAGCTCCTGGAAGACCTTTTTCTCCTTTGTGACCTAGTGCTCCTGGTATACCATGATCACCTATTAATCCAGGTTCTCCTTTTTGTCCTTCCGGTCCCATTTCACCCTAAATTAGATTTATTAAAACATATTCATTTAAAACATTAATTGATATTTTTTGCATACTTTGTCTCCTTTCATTCCCGCTTCTCCAGGTGGGCCTGTTACTTCCGACGTTCCTTCAAGTGGTACAAAAGGCGCACCTGGAGGTCCAGGTTCTCCTTTCTGACCTTTGTCTCCTTTATGTCCTTCAAATCCAACACCCATGTTGCCTTTTACTCCTTTTGCACCTGGTAGACCAGGAGCACCCTAAATTTATATATAATATATAAATATAATATATAAATTTATATATAATATATTATATATATTATATATGTATACAAAATTATTTCTAAAAATCTACATTCAGATTTAAAAGATACTTACGTAAGGCCCTCTTTCGCCTTTTAAACCAGGAGGACCTCGTTCTCCTTGAAAACCAGGAGAACCAGGAGGACCTCTCACACCATCGTTACCAGGTTCACCTTTCTGACCCACTGGGAAAGAACCAGCATAAGCTGGCTGACCTTTTTCTCCTTTAGGGCCCGGCAGACCTCGAAAACCACGAGGTCCCGGTTCTCCAGGAAGACCAGATCTTCCGGGTTGACCCTAAATACATATTAGAGTGTATATAATAACAAAAATTTATTACTCGTATAATTAAAATATTTATTTTAGACACACAATAAATTTTTATAAAAAAAAGAAATATCTTCTTGAATACTATCATCAATTAGTAATACGTTAATAGTGATTACTTTCAGTAATTACTTGTACTCTCTTGTAACTCTTTAATACTTACATCCGTTCCATTGCAACCATCGCGACCAGGTATACCGGGAGATCCCGGAGGTCCTTGTACTCCAGGCACACCATTTATACCGGGAAAACCAGGCATACCCATTTTTCCCTAAAATTTTTCATAAAAATTTTTTAAGCAAAAGTAGTTCGCATATAACATTATGCTCGTGCGAGGAATACGTACTCTGTCACCTTTTGCACCGTGGAGACCTTGTGGACCAGGATCTCCTTTTTCACCTTTCGGTCCTAAAAGACCTTCCGCTCCCGGAAATCCTCGTTGACCCTTAGGACCCTGCGGTCCGATTACTCCCGGCGGTCCCTGAACGAGAAATTAATAATATTTGAAGTATTTCGCAAAAAAAGGATTTTATTGTCGCAATTTTCGGAAACTAACCCGTGAGCCTTTCTCGGCGAAACACTTTGGCACGCAGCATCCTGATCCGGTGCAATTTTGAGATGCTCCAGGCATAGGCACTACTTGGTAATTACTTGGATAATTTTCGTCATTACCACCGTAACTGTAACCACGACCGCTTCCCTGGCCCCTACCGTAAGGATAAGCATCTCCTCCGCTTCCGCGATTGCTACCATAAGTTCTATCGCCATAAGTATCCGATGATCCTCGACCATACGTTTCTGCACCTCTTGCAGATCCATAATTTCTTCCGTACGAATCGTTATTGCCATAAGGATCATTAGGATTCTGACTGTATGAATAAGAACCGCCTCCTCGCTCACTATCACTGCGACCTTAAAAATCCCCGACCACAATTAATATATTTAATATAATTTCTATTTTTTTAACAATATTTTTTTTTCAAAAAAAACATTTTATATTAGATAATTTAAAATAGCGCAAGTTATAATTGCGTAAGACTGATTACCATAATAATTGTCATCACGATCGTTCGGGTAACCACCTGGTCGATTTTCGTCTATTCTAGATCCTGACGCGCCACCGTTGTCAGAATATCTGTCATTTGAGCTTGGCGGTGCTTGTTCGTAAGGAACATATCGATCCGCGTAAGGATCACTTCTGTTTCTTTGCTGAGAGTAGTATCTCCTCTCGTCAGGATTATAATAACCAGTCGGGAAATTGTTGTTCCGCCTTTCGTTGTTTCCTAGACACGTCAAATGATGTAATGCTCGTTAGTCTTTATTATATTTAATGTCTTTTTTTTAATTGTACGTTCTCACATCTGTCTTTATTACGACTACTCTCAAATTTTAGAAAACAAAAGAATAGTCCAGTGATTTTGCAAACACATATGAAACAAACCAATGCATAAAAATATAATTGTTCCGTTGTTTACGTAAATATTTGTTATACATATAATTAATTATATGTATATAAACATTATGTGTGTAAAACTTATTATTAATCATATTTGTAAAACTGTTAAATGCAACAGCATAAATGTACATATATTCCTCTCATATATACATGTAAATGTTTATGTTTATAGTAGAGATTAAAGGAACTGAAGAGCTTAAAGAAATTAAGAGAGAGAAGAAGAGCAGATACATATTGTATTTCCTCCTATTTCTCACATAAATCAGCAGCGAAAAACATGAGGCGGCATGTTGTCCAAGTACCTTCGTTGTCCGTAGGAAGTCCTAAATTTCTCCATGCCAAATAATCGTCATCGCTGCTATTTGTGGGTGTTCCAATATCACCTCGCTCCTCTTTCCCAGCATATACCAGCGGCACGACTGGTGGCGGTGGATTTGACGACCTTGTGTAATTATATGTATTTTGCTGGAACAAAAAACAAATATTTGTAGAGAGATGAAAATCTCCATTAATGGAATTGAAAGAGTACGTAGCGTCGGTGCGATCAATAAAACGCGATATCAGCGGCGACCTAAGGGTACAGGTGTACATGAGATATGACGAAAAAGAGCTGCAAAGCGTCGTTTTTCAACCTTATAGAGGTTAAATTGTGTTTGACCAATAATTCCGCGATTAACGGTGTGATGGAAAACTGCGCTTGGGAATTCGAAAAATATATCTTCTAAAGCGCTATCATAAAATAGTACGTGATAGCTACAACCAGCAGTTCTGTTCGTTTATTTTCTGACTAATATAAAACGTACAAGTATAAATTTTTTAGAAAGTATTTGAAGAATATACATGAAAACATTAATCTTATCTTTTTATAAATACTGTATGTTTTTAGTTTAAAGAATATTTTTCAAGGAAATTAAAAGAATCGAAAGAGATAGAAAAAGAAGAAGAAAATAAAGGAGAGAGACGAAAAGAATAATCAATGTTTAAAACAATTTACACATGGTTGCTATCACGTACGCTATTGCGCAGTATTTCAAATTTTGTCAAAATTAATTTCAAATTGGTCAAAGAATTTTATATAATGTGAGACATGAAGAAGAGAAAACATGCATTTAAAATACTCTGTATGACAATATGTAGAAAAGATTTATAAAAATTTCTCTCATAAATAATACTCAATAAAGAGAGCAAAAAACACAGGCAAGTTTAGATATATTTATATAAGAGATATATTTAATGTGTAACAGTGCTCATAGAAAGTAATAACAAAAGGCACACGAGATGTCTTTCGTAATTTGCAGGAGAATTAAAAAGATTGCTATTATATATATAGCGTGTGTGAGTGACGGGGTTTACCCGTATAACATTAAGTTGACCCGCACATACATATAACCCCCGCGCGTCCCCATTAAATGGTATTCTTCCGAGATTTATAGGTATGCGTTCCACGACACGAGCGGCGTAGCCGTAAATTTAACGAGCTCGCATTTCGCGCGCAGCCAAGATTTACGCTTTATCGACCAAATGCATCGTTCTTACACACACGGTCATCTCATATAGCGAGTGATACTACGGCAGAAAAAGAGCTGCTTTACCGGCCGATTCCACGGTTCAGAAGAGAAGATAAAACCGGCCATGGGGCGTTAGTGATCACTGCTAATGTCTTCATCGCGTTTCTTTCCTCGTTTCTTGCGCTCGAGAGAGATCGTTTTTACCGAGATTAATTGTGTCATTTCCGAAATACGTTCTTGAAAACCTCTTACATGATTTGAGACGCGCAGAGAAATAAATAAATTTTGATTTTTATGGAATCAAAATTTTTTTATTTCGATCTTAGCGATCTCTTTGATATGATAAATCAATTATTGCGAGGATTTAAAATAACAAATCTGAAGTATCTCACATTTAATTGAAAAACACGATCAACAACAAAATTAAAATAGGCCACGTGTCTTCTACAAGACGCGTTGTTTCGCAGCAATTACCCGCGAATTTGCAGAGAGCGCGTCATTATGTTTTCAGAAAGTCATTGTCTTGCCCTCGTTTTCACGTTTTTGCCCTTTTTATACATTCGTGGATGGCACGCGCTGACAGGAAGCGCGGGAAGATAGTCGGTTATCGTACCGAGATGACGTGCCGCACTTGGTGTAGCTGCTGCGCGTCTGTGCTGCACATGCACCACGTATATCGATAGAATACGCGACGATATAGTGTCCTTTTAAAACTTCATTCATCTAACGCGTATCGTGTAACTCGAAGCTACTTTGTCTCGTAAACGCAAGAAATCATAGAGATCGAAATTAAGTGGATGATAAATTAGAATGCAAATTTTTTGTAAGATCAAAGTTGTCACAAGTCTATCTACGCGAATTGCAATCGACAACCTATCACTTTTCACACTTTTTAACTCTCAGAATTTATCCTGAATCAGCTGTCACATCAGTCGTTTTTTTTTTTTTTTTTTTTTTTTTTTTTTTTTTGGAGAAGTCCACTTGTCAATCTAAATTTTACATTTGAGGAAAAACTTTTAAGAAATGTTTAAGAACTAAAAAAAGAAGATAATTTATAGAAGAGATTTTATTATAAAACCTTGTTCAGTTTTTGAAACTTGACAAAGAATAGATTGATATTTCTAATTATCTAATGAACGCACGTCTTCATTGAACGTCCTGTGTCTAATTTCGATTTCCATGGATTTGATCGGGAAATTCGATGGGGCGCAAAGTCGTAAATCGCGTAAAATAGCTTATATGCTAGAATGAAGCATAGAATCGTCGATATACTCTCTTCTCTCTCTCTCTCTTTCTCTCAATACATTCAATTTCGACTTATTGCTCGCTCATACGTCACCGCGCGGATTGCGCGAAAAGGGAAACAGAAATCAAAGCTGTGCGAAGCGGAAGTTGCTCGTGTCGGCCGGTAAACCCTAACTGACAGGAAAACGATGCGGGGGGGCTGTCGTCTCAATGATAAAGCCATCGTCCAACAATGGATCGGTCATTCTATACAGATAGAGCGCGACGCGGCCACACTGCGAATCTGCAAACCGTGAAATTATCCTGTCCCGACGCTATTCGCGATTCATGAGTTATGCAGATGATAACCGTCAGCGCGAACTGATGCCGTGCCGGATAACGTTCGGATTAGAAGACCGCTTAGCACTTTTGATCGCATATAAATCACGACAGGCGCGACAAGCCGCGATCTCGTGCAGCAACACGTCTGACAACGCTTTTTAATTGCAAAGTGTCCGTAAGAAATGACGATGACCGAACGTGATTATTGCGATGTGAGTTTACGTACATGAATATTGCATATACGACGAATTGCATTACTATTTTTCAACTTTACCAAAGATGTTAAAAAATTAAAATAAAAAGAATATTACTGTGAAGTTTTGAGACATATAGGATGTACAATAAAGAGATGATAATATCTTTATCATCAAAGCAGTTAAAGTTGTACAGTTTAAAACACCAACACGTTTCTCGTGTTAGCCGAGGAGCCACTTGCCACGAAAGAATCCAGGTCGAAAATCATGTACATGAACGTTGCAGTGCGTGATGCAGCCCGTGACCGAGCCGGGTTAACGTCCTTCGAGTTAAGCCAAGGGTCTTCCGATGATGATCGATCGATCGATCAATTTGCAATCATTACATTGACGCTTGACGACGAACGAATACTGTCGAGCGACCGATGAAAAAAGCGAACAACATGCTCGTTGCGATCTCACGGGTCGACCGGCTGATTGAAATTTGCTCGCGCGACGACGATTCTCGCCGGCAATGTCGTTGAACAAAACGCTTAACCCAATTCTCTTTTACTTGAGATACGAGATATCTTTTCGTGACGGTTCAAGAATTGTCCCTTTTATCGCCTATCTCGGCCTCCTTCATGAATCCGCGCGATTACGCAACGCGGACAGCCGAGCATATTGTGACCGACCGCGATGGTCCCGCTTCGCGTGTCTCTCATTCTTCTCTCGTCCTTTTTCTCTCACCGTCTCTTCTTCACGTCTCGTCGTTCTCGTCTTTTTCTATCTCGTCCCGGTCCCTGCTCACGTCTCTTTTTCATCTTTCGCCGTCACCATCCGAAACACGCCTAACGACCACAAGCGGACACGCTGACGTTAACTCTACGTGGGACGAAGTACAACGCTAATTCGTTAGTCGAGATTTTTTTTGATCTCGAGGCGGGACCTCGACGCGTACTCATGATCATAATGCGCGCCGTCTTTTTAACAACGTCTAACGACGAGATTCCGATGCGTTCGCTGATTTTAATCTGGCTCGCGCGTTGCTGAAGCGACGGAGAATTTGTCGGGCTCGTTTAAGGGACACGAAGAAATTTGCAATTCATTAACGACAAGTCGACGAACCACTGTTGACTGGCAAATTTTACAATGTTGACCCTTGGTCAATGGTCCCTTTATGCGATATTTCATAATCACACAGAACTTCGAATCGGATCTTCTCACAGAATCTCTAGTAAATTTTGCTCTAGGAATTGTGTTAATCTTCGCCAAGTGCTTAAAAAAATTGAATATCAGAATATTAAGCGCTCCGTTTAATTTTAAATATTTTGTATGTGTGTGTCTCGATAATTAAACTTCTCGATAATTATCGATGTTAAACAATGTTAAAAGGGATGAGTTTGTACGCAAGAAAGTTTTTGCTATGCCGCGAGTTATGATATCTCAAATATCGCTGCTCCAACGTGACGAAAGGTCGCACGTTCTTTCGTGGCGCACACTAAGATTACCTGACCGGGCGGCTTCATATTTCGTAAAATCGCGTATTCAGTCAACAAACTTCAAAAAAAAATTCTCAAGGGGATTTACCTTGTGCGTGAAAGCGAAACCGCGCGCGAAAAATTGCGGAGTGCAACGGAACAGGTGGACGAGTTCGTGGTGTTGTTTTACCCCGGCGTGCCCCCCACGTGATCCATGCGACGTCCCCGCGAGACGGGGAAATCAAGTCCCAAGCGCTCTCGCTCAATTGCCGACTATTTTCAGTAGTGACTAAGCCGACTCGCGTGCACGTACGCGCTCGTGGCGTAATAAAATTACAGCGAGCGCAGTTACGGCGCCGTAGGCGGACTAGTCGGTATGAGACGACTGCCCTATTTCGGATCTAATACCTTCCAGAGAAATCACCGCCGAAGAGAAGTGCGCGAGAGCAACTGAGCAGCAACCAAATTAACGATTTGAAAGATTTTTCTACGAATATGAAAAAAAGATCAGAAGATGTCTAGCGGACATCTGGATATCTTACAAACGCTCGGACTGTTTGAATAGTTTCTTGTGCTCAGCGCGCGGAAGGCTGGCTGAAATAAGCAGCGATTTATTTTACTTTCCGCATAATTTGCACGTTTTATGAACAACGCGATCATGTGTATTGAAGAACTGTCTATTAATTTATTAGTCTCTCTCTTTCTATCCGTACGTTTATACGAACGGCACGCAGACAGCAGGCAGAGAAACCCTGCTGACGTTACACAAGCAGATTCCTTATGCTTGCTACTGTGCTATTTGGCCGCGGTCGAGCATTCCTAGAAACTGGGCTGAAGAAAGACTGCCGAAGAGCGGCACGAATGGCTGTACGGAAACACCTGGACTTGCTACTGTGACGATGCCTACTGTCGCGGACGACAAAAGATGCCAAGCGGCCTTGTAAATCGCGTAAAACTTGGCGTGGGCGCCGTGCAGACTGATTGCATCGGAATAATTTTGAATAATTCCGTTTTAATGATCTTGAAAAAAAAAAAAAAAGAGAGATGAGTCTAACGCGTCTGTTGCAACTGCGTTCCGAGACGTATCAAATGTGTCTGTACAGAAATGTCAATATATGAGTTAAGAAATTTTGTAAACATTGTCGTACACGTGTGCCGAAAGTTTGCATTTCATTCGGTGAGATGATAAAACCGCCCACGTTGATATAACGACCGGATGCACTGAGTGACACTCTCTTGATGCGGATCGCTGATAGAAACTCGTTCGACCCAAACTTGTTTACAAGTTTTTCTTTATTATATATATGTACATTACACTTTTTTTTACATATTACAAAGTAGATAAGTATCGGATTACGCAATTGAAAGCATCTAATCGATTCTCTTGTGTTTGTGCAGATCTTATCTTCCGTGCAAGTGAGAAGCGATTAATAAAGCTCGAGTTAGCAAAATCCCGGTCACTTTTATTGCCCTCCCCCTCCCCCCGTTCTTCTACAATCACCGCTATATTTGTCGCACGCCTGGTAATTTTCCGTAAAACGAATCTTATCGCCGCGCAAGTCGTAAGGCGCTTAAAATACAGACGCCGCTTGTACGAAACCTTTTTTTTTTCTCACCCTTTACGACATTCCGCACAAACGAATCAAAAGTTTCGTTTCTCAAAATGTTTTCGACAACGCACATATTCATTTTTCATTCGACAAACGTTTCGAATTGCGAAAACTAGCATCGATTGCGATAAGATCTCTCTCTGCAGGTGACGATGCAGCGAAACTGTAAGCGCCCCTCGACGACTGCAGCGAGCTACGATTGAAAGGCGAGACTTCTTGATTCGGAGCTGGCTTTTTCACTCGACGAACAAACGATTGAGTGCGGTGCAACACGAGAACACTAAACGTGGGTGCACGTGCGTGCACATCGCAAGCGCGTGCATCAAGTGGACGCAAGGTACACAATATACGTGCGCAATAACGCCGATGAATGGATCGGCGAGACAAACTGCGAGCAGTCGAACCGGTCGTGCGAGCGCGATGTACTGCAAGATCGCAAACACACGCGCGAATCCGCGTAAAACTCGCCATCCCCAAACTGCGTAAGCGACTTCATTCCTGCCGGACAATTAGTTTGACTTGAGCGCGAGATATTTCCGAAAAAAAAATGTATAATAAAATTATAATTTGCGATTGATGAGAACAAGTTCTTTCGAAGTCTACGACGCAATACAGAAAAATGAAAAGACATATGAAGCGTATGAGTATTATGTAAATAAATCGAGAGTCGTTGCGATATACGTGGCGATTCCATTATCACTCGCGGGATATGAAAGTTAATCATGTGTTCGTACATACCCCACTAATAATCCCGGCCAGGCAAACTACGGATGCGACGAATCTGAAAGCAAAAATCGCATCAAACGTTATTTCAAAACGTCAAGTATACATGAGATTTTGAAGCAAGCGAAGCGTAGAAAAATGCGTAGTAATAACGTGAAATGATAATATCATGAGAGATAAATAGAAATCTCAGAAATAACTCGAAATTATAACATACTCTAATATTTTTTCCCGATCACTTGAATCACGCATTTGTTAAAAATTCAAGCGAGTCAACGTTGAGAGTTCAAAGTGCACAGCGAAACGTTTTCGTAACATGGTACTCTGTCTTGACAGAAAGCAGAGTAAATATTCGTCAGCGAGGTAAAAGAACTCGGCACACAGAAAAAAAAAACGCGCGATAAAAAAAAAGACAAGTACGGCGATTCGCGGCTGCGTCGGGGTTGCATTGAGAGGATCGGAGCGATCTCCTGCGCGCACGCGGGTTCACCTCGTGGTCGTCCTTGGGTCCTCTCACCTTCCCGCGGAAGCCTGCGCGCAACAGGGGTGAAACTATCCCCTCCGTAGAGCTTGGCGAGATTGGCGCGTCGGCCCGTCGGGCGACGAGCCAAGAAGAGAAACAAGCGGCGAGGACGACACTCAAGAGACAGATGAAGAACAAGAAGAAAACAACGAAGAGGAGAGGAGAAAGAGGAAAAAGAAGTAGCGAAATGAAGTGATGACCGAAGAAATTGGGCCGAAGCAAGCGTTTGAGGCAGGGAAGAATTTCTGAACGGACAGAAAAAGCAGAGAAAGAGAAAAATAAGTTTAGCGACTCACCGCAATCCCAACCGGGTCATGTCGACCTCCCTATTCCTCGACGGGTCTAGGGAGCCGAGAAGCACAGGCTAAAGCACGAGCACCGCACAGACAGGCAGTCACAAAATATCGCGCGGAACCGGGCACCGAGCGGACCGATGGTGTGTGGCGGACCGTCCCATCCAGGGAGGGCTCTGAATGGACTTCGGGTAGAGGGAAGGAAGGAAGGTGGAGGCGGTGGTCGCACCGCCGAGCCACGCCAGCTAGAATTCCTCCGCCGAAAGGACCGACGAGGCGACGAAGAGAGAGCAGACTTCTCCCGGGCCTTCCGCGACCGGCGACGTCGCGCGCGCTTACTCGCTTCACCCGCTCGTTTTCCTCGACGTCGACGGGGGATCGGATCCCCCTCTTTCTCTCTTTCCCTCCGTCTTGCTCCTCTACTCTCGCTCCTGCGAGGGCGATCGCGGAGTCTCTTGCCTGGAGTTGCCTTCAGTTGAACTCGGGTTCCGCGTGACGGGAAGAGGAAGAAGAAAGAAGAAGAAGAATACAGAAGAAGCGGAAGACGAAGAGAAGCGAGCGAGGGAGTGCAGAAGAGGAAGAAGGGGAGTTACACAGAGTACCGTCTCTCCGGAGTTTGTAGGGGGAACGAAAGAAGAAATAACCAAAGAGAGAAGAAAGAGGAGGAAAAGAAAATCACAGAAGAGTAGTAGGAGGTGGAGGAGAAGGTGGTGGAGTGTTGCTCTGAGGCTGAGCGCTCGCTCGCGCGGTCGCGCGTCGCACGAGGACTGTTGTGCGGCTGCGAGGAAACATACCGGTGTCGGTCGCGCCGGTTCCGAGCTGCCGGCCCGAGCCAGTCCGAGCTTACGGAACTTGGAACCGTGTGCCGGCGGGGTAGAGCGGGGCCCGTGTCAGGGAGGCCGCGGGAGTCCGACGAGCGCGCAAGGATACAGACCGCCCGAGAGATAGGGAGCGAGAAAGAGAAGGGAGACATCTAAGTAAGAGCAAGAGACGACGGGGAAGAGAGCGACGGAAGAAGACAGAGAGGGAGGAAGAGAGACGGCGCGGAAAAGAGGAAAAAGAGAAGAGAGAACACGCACCTCCTCCACCGCCTTCGGGCCTGCCTTGTGTATCCCGCCCGTCTGTGTGTAGCGACGAACGATCAAGAGGACGGGCTAACCGGGCCGTCTGTCTGGCCCTTCGACACGCGGTGCGTCGACAGGCTGGCCGACGACGACGAAGCTTAGCGGCACGGTTCTCCAGCGCGATATACCGCCGGGAGCCGCACGTTGCCGCACTTTGAGGTAAGAAGAGAAGTATTCGGTGGCTCCTTTCTCTTCGGGGGTCGTGAGACCAGCGCAGAAAGGTGAGACCGCCCTCGGAATCGTCCGCAGAAGCAAAAGGCAGAGAGGAGGACCCCAGGTCGGCACGATGCGGCCTAGGGCCGCGGCGACGTCAACGATCACCACCGGCCACACGAGCCGCGGCATCTCGCGGTCGCTTGTTCTTCTCGTCCTACGAATTACCTGCGTCCTTGCCCTACTGGTGCTTACCGCCACGTGGATACCGATCGCCGAGGCTGTGGTGAGTGTGACAAATGACCTTGAGAAATGTATTGTGCTTCCCGCCACAGCTCCCTTGCGGTGCGTGCTGGAACCCTCTTGGTGCTTTTGTTTTTGCGAGGGATGATAGAGAAATTGCGATCGAGTGATGATCCTGAGGATGATTGATCGCGAACGTTTAAGGGATGGCATCGAAGTAAGATAGATAACGCGCGATGGGCTCGACGGTGGTGGGGTTAAGGTCTGATGATCGAAACGTCAGTTCGAAGTCCGATCGAATTGGAGAACCAGAAGTTGAGCTCGCATGAATAATCGCGCGTGCATAATCATCGAATTTCTATGCAGCAAATTTTTGACACGTCGAAATACCTATACTACTGTTTTCGCTCTCTTTAATATTATCAGTTGTAATCGCGATCGCGAAGCGAGTCCGAGTATGTGGGTTGCGATTACGTAATCGGTTTGAGATAACCATCTCACATGGTCAGCTGTCCATAATGATACGCGTGATTATTCTGTCTCTCTTGTTGATACAGTCATACATAATAACTTTATTTTTTCTTAAAATCTAGTTACTTCTTTTTTTTTTTAATAAATTTTTCTGCACCTTGATCGGCCATATTAAGTCTACCATTTTGGATTTTAAGATTCTGATATTGAGAAATGAACAATTATTTAAGAGTTATTTAAAAACTTATTAAATATTGAAGAGTCATATACAAATTAATTATATACAGTTTTTTTCTCGTAAATATTTTTTATTTTAGTATTTTTTACCAATTTTTCTAAAAATTTTATTTTGTAGAGAAAACTCCTTGATATAATACTCTTACATAGCATTTAGAGATAGTTGCTAAATATTATAATTACAAATATATTTTATAATACTAGCAGAAGAAAGTATAATAACTCTCTCAATTTACATTCCATCATTTCCTATTGCTTCACGAGGTGATTCACGCGCGACAATCAGCTGTCAGGACCAAAAGCATGCGCACCAAGAAATGCGATAAATTTCTGCGGAAGTCTCTTCTGTGCAAACCTCAACGCTATTTTACCGAACGTTTACTTGGGAACCATAAAATACGTGACATGAAAATTACAACCGCACTTCATTTACTTTTGACCTAGATTAACTCTTTTCACTCCTTTCTTTAATGTTTGACTTATAATATTAAAACGGCTAAAGTTTCGATTTACTTATTAACATATTTTTTTAAATTCAATTCGCTGTTATTAAATTCTCAAACATTGTGTTTAAAATAAAGAATGTTCTAAAAGAAAATCAGAAAACTTTGCAATCGTAAAATCATTTTGTATATATTTTTGTTAATCAGTTTTTCTCGTGAAAATATTAATTAGAAATTTTTTTTGTTTTGGTTTTAAAATTTCTCGATGAACGCAAGTTATCAATTTTCTTGCTCTGTTTCATTTATAAAAGAGGACACTATTGTTCCAAGCGATCGCCAACTCTCGGTCTTTCCAATGTTAAACGAACGTAGGTGTGTTTTGCTAACGTAACGGATAGCGACGACATACGAGAGAATAGATATCGCTCCACATCTGGGACGACTTATGCTGTTCTTAGGGTAGACTCTACGGAACCTAATTCCAGCCTCTCATGCTATGCCGGACAATGCGTGGGAACGACAGACGAGCGCTTTAAACGCTGCCTTTGCCCGATGGATATAAATATTCGTTTGACGGTGAAATTGACGTGCATGTTCACGTGTGGCTCATTGCCCACCTATTCTGTTCGAAAATGATACCATCGTCAGTCTCCAATTATCGGTCATTCGCTCGATTAATTGCGCTTTCATCCGCAATTACACTTGTCAATTTGAAGTTTCATTCTCTAAGAGAGTATCAGATTTTTTAAAAGAGATATTTTATTTATTAAAATAACTAATCGCGTGTGTTGGTTATGAAAAAATTATGTTCGCAATGCGAATTATTTTTTATTTTCGAACACATCGCTACGGAACTTGGCACGTTCGGGTTTATTATTGAAGCGAAAATTATTTAAGGTGACATTTATTTTAATTTCTCTTTATATCTCGATGCGATGTTCAATTGTTTACGAATTATGTGAAAAATTAGAGAGCTGTTTGCGTATGACATTGTACAAAGAGAGATAGAATATACAGAATTACTTTAACATTTTAAAATTTTTACAAATTAAATGAAGTTTGATGAAATTTCTAAATTTATAGAAAACAATGTTTTTATTTATTTAATCGTAATTACAATAACAAATAGATTACAAGACGCGTGCGTCGGAATGGCATGTTTACAAAAACCTTTCTGAAAAATTAATTTACGTATTTGTATCGGAACAAATTAATTTCACACGAGCTCCGCGGGAGGTAGATGAACAAGTTCAGTATAATTTTGTTCCGGGTACAACGTGCGTTTTGACTAATACAAAATTTCGTGGCGTATAAACCGGTTCAACCGGCGCGATCGGAGGAAGAATCGTGCGATATGTAGCGGATGATTAAATCGGCCGTGAAGTCAATAGTAATGTAAGAGCCCCATGTGGAAAGCGCCCATTAGCGTGACGCTGCGCGCCGAGTTTGTAACCCGAGAGCCTGAAACTGCAAGCTATTTGACATAATCTCGTTGCAAAATAGACGGTTACGGCATTCCAGTTAATCGATGACGATGCGTGTATTTACACGCTTCGCGCGAGAAAGTATGCTCTTTTATTCCGGTCGTGCGATATCACGTTAAACGTTAATAGCTTTCATGTTATATATAATATATAACGTTCTCTCTTTATATACATATTATATATAGAGAGAAAGAATGATTTTAACAAAAGAATTTACTTTTTTGCTGAACTGTGACTACATTCTTATGTAGTGTTGATGTTTATTTACAATCAAAAGAACAATTAGTCTGTTTTTCAATATGCTAAAGTTTTATTTGTAATGCTTGCAAGTAATAGTTTTTTGCAACACCAAACAGTAAAATATTTAGTGTGTATATATATATACATATACACACAAAAAAGTATATTTATAAAATAATATAGTATATCTCTTGCACATCGCACCTGCCAGTATCGTTGAAGTCACCCGGTAGACAAGTACGTAGGCGATTTCGACGCCCGAGCAAAGAACGAATTCGTCTTGCGGAAACATGAAAGCAAATATCTGGCACAAAAAGGGGGTGAGAGAAAGCGGTATCCCTAGTCGCCAGTGGCTCTATTTTTATGTGCCTTTATATCTCTTCTCGGACGCGACGGGTCATTCTGCCAAAGTCATTCAGAATCGTGAGAAATGCGTCGTAGCAAGCAGAATCGTCCCCCAATATTTCGACTAATATATCACGAAGACTTTTCACGCGTTAACTGAAAAATAATATCGAACATACTGTTAGCAATATTTCAGCAAATTTTTTGTTTATACGCACGTATTCTCTTTGTTATATTGCGTAAAGTTTTATTCTTATAGATATTCACATTTAAATAAATATTTAATTTGAATCACGCCTACAAAAAAATATTACCAGACATTATCCTACACGCGCTGTCTGAGTTTCCAAAATTTGGAAACTTTGATATTGAAATATTTCTGAAGTAAAAGATATCGTCCTGTTCTGACACCCCCGAACTATAATAGCCATTCGTCTTCGGTACAACGCAACAGATCGGTCGGAGGTGTTGTTCGCGTAGGTTTTTAGTATTAAATTATGCAGCAAAAAAGATCGATATACACATTGCTTTATTTAAATGTTTATTTGGTGCCGATACTTACAACATTGCCAAAATTTATAACACGTTCGTATACATATTAATACGCAGTTACATCATCTATGTTGAAAAACAAAAATAAAAAATCAAATATCATAAATTTAAAGCGAAAATCTTTGTGTAAAGTATTCAACGACGACAAAGAGATGTTTATTGCAATTAGCAATATTACGAAATAATTCACAGAAGCAAACCGCAACGTGTATGTAGGTTGACGAACTATAGGAAGAGATGAGTCTCTCTCCGCGGTTGCCGCGATAACGATAAGGCTTTCCTGTTGTTCTACGAAAGAAGACAATTATTGCGGGATGATGCAGTAGTTCGTGCTCTGAAACATGACGGAACATCAGACGAAGCATCTACCCATCTGTCTCGTTACGTGTGAATGTCTGTGTGCGCGTCCGCTACACTAAAGTAGTTTCTCACAAGTCGGGTCACACAAGAAATCAGAGAGGCACGCTTTTACAAAGTGGCTACACCCACCACGTTGATTCATTATTTTTAAAATACGATATATTATATATTGCGTGGTTTCTCGAAATGTGTCCATTCAAACTTCACGCACGCCGCGTGGAACACATATGTAAAATAGTTCCGCCCACGCGATCACCGCGGAAGTCGGCGGGTGATACGTAATTCTACTTTGGGACACGCTCGCGGAGACTCCTCCGTTCTCTATTGTCACGAGATTTACCGCATGTGTGATAGTGCGCAAAGCGGAATTTAAATTGCACACAGTTCTCGATAAGATGTCAAAGCTCTCTCTTTCTCTCTCTCGTGTCTCTCTGAAACTCCACAGTTGTAGCGATACGATTCGAATGTCAAGTGACAAATACAACTTTAATTCGTTCTATTGGATAAAACGGTGTGTTTCAACGTTCCATTGAGCTTTTGATAAGATGTTAATACTCTCGCGTGTTCATCTGAACTACACAGTTATCCCGATACGATTTAAGTGTCAAATGACAAATTCAACTTTAATCCGCTCTATTAGATAGAACAGTGCATTTCAACATTCCATTGAATGACATCACGTTTTCATGTAATTGAACCCAAACACATTGTCCACGCATTGTCATTAATCTTCCCGCCTCGCGATGATATCTGATAACGTAAATGGACATAGGCAGCTACGCGACAGATACGTAACAGCCGTTACATTTCGTGCCTGTAAGGGAATCTCGGTGCACTTGTCTAGGCAACATATGACATAATGTGGTGGAATGCGTCACCGCGAAGAAAGGAAAAGTCATTAGCGGTCAACGACATATTCGCGCCCGACATCGTTCAAAATGTGACATCATTCAACATTCTAAAACTATTCTTTCGAAATAGATCGTCAATCAATGATTAGATCAATCTATACCGATCAATACATAAACTTTATTTAAAAAATTATACTAGATATTTTTTGTCATTTTCATTAATTTACGAATTTAATTTCAAAATTATATAAACAGCTCCGAAGATTTTCAAGCTTTTTGCTCAAGATGTGCTATTATGGGCTATTATTAACGCGATTACAAGTGACATCACGCTTTAAATTAATTTATTGCTAGATAATAGACTCGTAATAGACTCTTATTGATTGTTCTGTTACTTTTACGACAACGCAATTTGAACAATGTTAAGATATATGGTCGTAAAATCAATTAGATAGGTTCATTTTGATATAATTTTATAAAACAAACTATGAGTCAGAGATTGAAATGACAAAAGAAATGATTTGAATAACGAGCATGTATTAAAAGTACGTATTATTTTGCTTTTTTTATACAAAGATACTTTAACGTTTAAGATCTTAAAGTCGTTTAATCGTTCTTATTAATCACGCGAAATATGGAGACGCAGAGTATCGTATGGTTACGTATAATTTATTTAAAAAGACGATCTCATGCATACATAGGCGATAAAACGTGAGATAGAAAGCAGATAAACGACTTATAACTTCAATGACACGTTTGTCTTTATAAGCTGAAAACTGAGATCATCCGAACGCCCACATCGTTACAAATGATATTACGAGAATCCGAGAATGTATGCACTTGAAATTTTATAACTATTTTTACGACTATTATATATGCATGAATAATTAAGACTTTTAGAATTGATAATATTAAGCTTTCATGTGATGCGCTTAAAACGTCTGTTTTTCCCAATTTTTTTCCAAATGTTCGGAATACGAGATGAAAATTTTAATTATCCATTAATGAATTTTAAAATATTACAATCCATTAAAATCTGATTTATTGGAATTAGTTCGAAGCGTTAAAGACTTGGTATGCTAAGGATAGCACGTATTACCAGCAGTTTTACGATTCCAGCGTCGGGAACATAAAGTTTGCTTGTACTGAAAACTATTTTTGTCGAAATTTGAATCGCTCGAAACTTCCGACTATTTTCAGAGTTACTCGGAGCGAGTAGAAGTTGACTTGTTTCACGATTGCATCCAAGAATAACGGTATGTGGATTACCTCACGATCGCTAACAAATCAGCTTCGACGGGTTGACGTAGCTATTATTGTATCGTCACCATAGTGACAATGTAGGCGCGATGATTGTCAATGACATCACGCGATGTTGTCATTAAAATTCGCCTTTAATTACCAAGTGTAAAGCGAAAATTGCATCGCTGGTAATGCGCCGATAAAGTTACATCGGGGTGAATCGAGGTTTTTTGATTAATCAAATTTTAACACTTTGCTGGAATCGGCAATTAGAAACAAAAAGAAGATCGATATATCGATGTGCGATATATATCGATATGCGATATATATCGATTTGCGATATATATCGATTTGCGATATATATATCGATATGCGATATTATGATGTTTGCATAGA
>QVNZ01027444.1:0-10546 GCA_014825645.1 Pseudomyrmex dendroicus
CGGATACCGGATTATTCGTTCTGAGTATTAATGGTTTCGGATTATACGCGATACCATATTATTGTACCCAGACTGGCGTATGGACTAGTTCTTAAGGTCCAAGAGCCACACTTGCACCAAACCAACCACCACCTATATATCAGCGAGTGTAGAAAATAGAGTAGATGTTCGCGAGTACATATTTAGAGGGCAATCAATTCTGCGTCTATGTGTGCGTATGCTGTTTGTCTCTCAAAACGTTGTCGTGTCTGCAAAATTGCGATCTTGGTGATGATTTAATTCTTGGCAAAGTATGCGACTATGAGATCTGTAGTTTGTGATTTATTGAGAAATTTCATAAGAAATAACTGCTCGTAAAAATACTGAAAGCTGCGTTAGTCGCGTTGTGGAAAGAGAACGTTGTCAAAAGAACGGGAGCGAAGTGAACGGAACTCTCAGAGAAACGTTGAGCGTGTGAATGCTGCAATACTTGGAGAAGACCTCGCGAATGGGGGCAAGGGTATGTTGAGAAATTGTTGATGAAGGAGAAGAAAATCCGTATATCTCGCGCGAAATCGACAACCCGACACATTGTTACCGTGGTTTGTTTATTAATTTAAATCGCTCTAATTTCGCTCAATTCACATATTTTATACGCACAGAAAATGTGTGGAAATTAGATTCTCGTGTATGTATTTGCTATTTGTAGCGTGACAATACGATTGAGATTCTTTCTCTAGACAACTACAAAATTGTTCAATGAAATAACTGTTCTGACTACCGTTATATGTATATATATATATATATATATCGATTTCTACGCTACCCTTTGTCGTGCAATCTCGCGTTTACGCCGTTTCTTCCGTTTCTTTCTTCCCTTTCTCGCTTCCTTCCTCTTACAATCTTCTTTTTCCGCGCATCCTCGCTTTTATAAGTACGCGATTGTAATGACTTCTCGTTGTTATTACGTGTCAGTTGTCGAATCTAAATCTAAATGTCTGCAACTATTATTCTTGATGATATTTCTGAAAATTATTGATACTCATATATCTTGTTGATACCAGCAGGTTGACATATGAGTGGTGTTGCACGCGCCTCATTCGTGAATCCTTCCGACAAGATGTCAACAACCACCGATATCAGTGACTTGGCTGATGTACCTAAAGAAGCAACGCCAATTTTTTTGCAAACTCATGCAGCTCAAGGCATTGCTGGTATATTTGTATGGGTAGCACTGTTTCTTACTTGCCAACAGGTGTCTACTAATGTTAACAAGTTTTATTATGTATATCTATGATAATCACTGACTGATCAACAATGCTTTCTTTTTTCTTTTTTTTTTTTCCTTATAGATTTATCAACATTTGAGGTGGTATACAAATCCTACAGAACAGAGATGGATAGTGCGAATTCTCTTTATTGTGCCCATTTATGCCATATACTCTTGGGTTTCACTGTTGTTCTTCAATAGTGAAAGTTACTATGTTTACTTCTTTACAGTACGGGACTGTTATGAGGCATTTGTTATATATAACTTTCTGTCACTCTGCTATGAATATCTTGGTGGTGAGGGCAATATTATGTCCGAAATCAGGGGCAAGCCAATACGTTCTAGTTGCCTTTATGGTACTTGTTGCCTAGTTGGGAAAACTTATACCATTGGCTTTTTACGATTCTGCAAGCAGGCTACTTTACAGTTTTGTTTAGTTAAACCAGTAATGGCATTTGTTATTATATTTCTCCAAGCTTTTGGCCATTATAGAGATGGAGATTGGTCACCTGATGGTGGTTATATTTACATCACTGTAATTTACAATATCAGTGTGTCACTTGCACTTTACGGTTTGTTTCTGTTTTATTTCGCTACACGAGACCTGCTAACACCATTTGAGCCTGTACTTAAATTTTGTACAGTAAAAAGTGTGATTTTCCTGTCATTCTGGCAAGGTAATGTCCAACTTTAACATTTTAATGTTAGAGAAAACTTTAAACATACACAATTTTTAGATATGTGCATTAAAGAGGAAATAATTAAAAATAATAATTTTTTAATGCAGGAGTCTTGTTAGCTATTTTGGAAAAAGCTAATGTCATTTCACCTGTTATAAATAGTTTGGGTCAATCAACAAGCGCTGGTACCGTTTCTGCGGGTTATCAAAACTTTCTTATTTGTATTGAAATGTTGTTTGCCGCTATAGCTTTGCGTTATGCATTTCCGTATCAAGTATATGCAGCTGGCTGTGTTACTGATTCTCGAGGTCGAAGCGTGACCATGCAAAGTATAAGCAGCAGTTTAAAAGTATGTATAGAACGTCTCAGAGCATTTATAGAGATGCAATCAGTTTTCTAATAAACTCCGTGTACTACTGGTCAAAATTTTGTAGGAAACAATGAATCCAAAAGATATTATGACCGATGCCATCCACAATTTCCATCCACAATACCAACAGTATACTCAGTACAGCGCCGGTATGTGCAATTTTTCTTAATTTAATCTTTCTTTTATGAAATTGTTGCATTATTATTTTACTAATATGTAAATATATATATATGTGTGTGTGTGTGTGTGTGTGTATCTGTTTAACTTCATATATACACACATTTGCAAATTAGTTTATTCTCTCATATAACCTATAATGTAGTTTGCAAGACAAATTTGTCATTTTTTTCTCATATATTTGTTATATTTAGTTTTCATCAAACATTCAAACTACTTTTTTTGCAAAAAAAAGAATATATCAAAACTAGCATCATAAAAATTATTTGACATATTTAGCCAATAATGCGACAATTATATATATTATTTAAGATTGTAAATGCTTTATTGCAAAACTGGCTTTTGTACATACAATTATATTTCACTTTTTGTTTTTGATATTTTGTTTCTAACTAATGCAAGCATTGTGATATTAATATTACATTTTTCTATTTTTTTTTTTACACGTGCGTATTTAAGTTAATTTAACAAGCACGAAATTGCAAATAGTATACAAACTTTGCTTTCAAAAATAGTTTACTAATGTTTTTTATTTTCATATAGTGTAAAACAATATAATTTCTTACATAAATTTCCACATACTGTATGTGTATCGGTTTAGATTCAACAATTACTTTGAAGGCATTTTTGTTTGCTGTTTTTCAGACGTTAATACCAACTTGCCGTATGAAAAGCTATGACACAGTGAGGCGTCACTTTTTTAATTTCAAGAAATTGGACATCGAGCTTTGTGTGCGCGACTTTAAATGAGCATCAAAAGATACGATACAGCATTAAAGTTTACGGGAATATACAATGTCTTAAAAATTGATATCTCTTCGAAAAAAGTTGATAAATGAATTTTGTTGAAATAGCAAATGAGTTATATTTAACAATTGTACTTAAAAAGTGTGTCATTGATACGTACATATACATATTATATATCTATCGTGCAATTAACCAACTCTGCTATAAAATAGAAATTAAGCATTTAACATAAAACAAATATTAAAAAAAAAAAAAAAAATGAGGGAAAAAGGATGTAATGAATGTAAAGATTAATTAGATATTTAGTTATAAATTTTTTATTTTGTGTAATATTGTGTAATAACACAAGTTTAATATATTAATTTTATTACTTTTATTTTGTAATTGTATAATATCTAGTTTTTACACACACATATGTATATATATATGTATACACACGTGCATATTTACAGAATGATGAAACAATTGAGCTTATGCATGTTATCGTGTTCTTTTCCCAGCAACACAATGATAAAAGTATCACAATCCTAGCTGCTTGCAATTATTTCATTTTCTATTTATCTGCATGAATTATTTTATATTTTTTATTATTATTACATTAGTATTTTTTTTTGGACACACACTAGACACACATGTATAAGAATATTAACACAGTTGATCTGATTGTTGCTGTAAATTTTTACAACAACTTGATTTGCTATTTGCTAGTGATGATTTACGCGACTGTTATCATAGCGTTAATTATATAATTTTCTGCAAAAATTTACATTGCCTTACTTTCATCAAGTTCAAACTTAGTCGTTATCAAATAAATATATTGTAATTAGTTTATAAATATTTATTTTATAAAGAAAGTTTATTTTTGCAGCTTTGACAGTTTGATTTGGCAAGCATAATTACAAAACAAGAATGTTTGAAATGTGAAATCTACAAGAATATCCGTTAAATTTTGACAATGATTGTTATTACAATAACATTAAGAATAGATACGCGTATAAACCATTTACATATAATCAATCCAAGTTAGCGTTACCATTAGAGATCACCGCTAGTTTCGTGTGTTTAACTGCTGTAATATAACATACTATAATTAGGAGGCCCAAAAGGACAACGTGGTATGCGAATATCCAGCTTTGATCCGGATGATCCGCAAAATATGCCAGTACCACCACCGCAAAGACGAAACACCTCTCATCAGCGCGTCGCTACAATTTCGCATAATTATAACGAGAAAACGATGTTATTGAGCAGCGATGATGAATTTCAATAAAGTGCATCATCTCCGCATAATAGAGTCTTAATTTGACAAACGTTACATTGCAACGTGGGACTTCCATGAATCTCCGGAGTTTTTTTTTGTTTTTTTTTACAAGAAAACAAAAAAAGAAAATGTTTGAAATAATTTCGCGCAAAAAACAAATTTAATTAGTTAAGACTACAGCGTTCTTCTTTACAGATTTAAAAAGAGACTAACAAAAAGAAAGAGAGATCGTGTGTGAGGTGTATGTTATATAGCACCATAATAGTTTCACAATGTTACATCCGTGTTAGTTACATGTATTATGTTATACCATATATATATATTTGAGTAATAGTATATAGAAAAGAAATATATATATTTATTTATTTTAATATGCTGACGCGCGCGTGTTTGAAGCAGAGATTATATCTGTATATCTGTGACTCTACTACGGCACTAGCATAAGAAGTATTAATTGCACGATAAGGCTTACGTGTGAATAGATATGTATACATATATACATACATAAGCTATATGTATTGTAATATATAGTACTTAATTTTATGGAATCAATGGATTCCTTTGGAATTTGCGTGACGTGTGAGTGTTGACGCTTGTTTACCAATTTTTCTCTTTTTCTTTAATAAAAGAATTGCATTTAATTAATTTTAAGTTTTACAAATTATAAATACATATTTAAGAGATTTAAGATTCAATAACATTTGTGCGTTTTCCTCCAGACAATTGTTTTGTGTGTGTGTGTGTGTGTGTGTCTACACAATGTTTTAAAGATATCTTCTATTTATTTTTTTACGCATACATCTTCTATTTACATATATAAATGTATAAACAAATAAATAGAAGATATTTTTAAAAATGTGTATTTTTGTTCAAAAGTAGAAGTCTTTTTCTCTCGTAACAATACACAAAAGATATATAAAAAAGAGAATGATAATTAATTACATTTATATGCGCGTAAAAGAGAAAGAACAATTGATGAGTATTTTGTGTCATACGAATAAAAATAAATATTTGATATTTGATGTCCTTCGTGCGCAACATACCCTGTATAATCCTTAAATCTTTTTTAAAGTATAATAGACGACTGTGACCGTGTGATGAACAAACATCTATTTTATATGATAGCACTTTAATGCCGGAATCTGTCATCATCGTTTATGAACAAGAGAACAAAAATGTAAATCTATGAACAAATTTTATTGTCCTATTACATGTCATATAATAAAGATAAGAGACAATATGCTATATAAATAGAAGATTATTTATTTACAAGAGAGTAAGAAAAAATATCTGTTAATAACAAACTTGTGTAGAGGGAATATACATACACAATTTACATACATATGTATACACATATATTTTAAAAGAAAACTTTTATTATATAATACAATGATACTTAATTTGCTGATACTTTTTTAAAACCATGTTAGTCAATTCCAATATATTATATTACTACTGTTAGAAAAATAATTTAGAATATTATTAAAAAACAGCCTTTAAATTTTTTGGCAAAACAAAGATACAATATAATATTATAAATTATATTGGATTAAAATTAGTTATTCTTCTAATTGCGTTAACAAAATATCTTATACAGATTTACGGTTGTACAAAAATTAATCAACTACCAGCCGATCCAGTATGAGTGTTTGTCCTTTTCAATTTTTTTCCAACCGTGCCAAGGAGATTCCAAATTTTTGCATGAAGGTAACAAAAATAAAGCTTCATCTTGTATGCCTTTTGGTGTAGATTTCATCAATATATTCGCTATTAGGGCACTTTCCTCATCTTCCTTTTCAATATCTTGATATTGCAATGTATCTTCCGCATAAACGACATTATCTTCGTCATTGCACTTCTCGGTAACATCCTGTTTTGTCTTTTTATTCATAGTTATAAGATCATTCCGAATAATCTCTGTATCATGGATTGGAGATCGAGGCTTAATTATAGGTTTGAAACCAATCGATCTAAGTCGCGCGATCCGCAGATTGCTGTTAGATGCGTTTACTGGCACGAAAGCGGATGGTCTGTCCTGCAGAGAATTCACATGTTCGTCGTGACACGCACTATCTTTCGCAGATGTGAAACAAAGTCTTGGATTTTGATAAATCTCTGGATTATTGAGGACGATGCCGCATATAGATTCCGACTTAAATTTCGACAATTTGTCCCATTCCATTTTTAAAATAGTTCTTTGGTCGTCCAATTGTCCGATAATATAAACTTCTGGATCTGAAGTGAGTCTGCACTGCGTTGTCGCGTCTGCCGTGTTGGATCTTTTCATCTGTTTTTTATGAAAGTGATTATTTAAATGCGACGTTTGAGCGGACTGATGTGTTCGCATCATTTTCTTTCGAAGACTCCGATCAAGGGAAGTCTTAGAGATGTTGTCAATAGGCACTACGGTTCTATTTTCTCTCTTTCTATCGCCGGTATTATTGTTACTTTCATTTTCACTAGTATTGCAAAAAGTTTTTCGTTTTTTGATTGAATTGTTAATATTCTTGCCAGTTGTATGAATAATATTCGATACTCTGTACGTCGCGTTGGCATTCCTTTCTCTGGTGACTTTGGTCAGTTTGGTTTTACGTTTGAAATTGTGTCGCTTCTTAGGAGGATATATCACGGCATTGAAGGTGCTATAATATCTCTTGTTTGTATACATACTGGCTTTATATCGCAATCTCCGGTTTCTAGGTCCGCGTGTTATAGGACCAAAATTAGCGTCTATTGACAAATTCGCGATCTCTCTATCTTGTTTCTTGTATCTATTCTTCTTAATTGACGAGTTCGGGAATTTCTGCTTCGCTATTAACGTGTTTCTATCAGTTCTCAGACGTGTTTTTATGTCATACGAACTACGAGTACTTTTCGCAATGGTTTGAAGCGACGTTTGTCTAACACGGAGTGACAATAAGTCGTTTCCTTCAGATATAACATTTCGATCGCTTCTTCTCGTATTGGTGTTACGTTTCTGATTGTTGCAAGACTGACGTTCCACACCAAGCTGCATGTTATTGAATTCATCCGTTTGTTTTTTTATCTTCAAAGATAATCTTTTCGATTTGGAATATTTACAGTATCTTCTATTGTTTAAACATACGACATTCTCTTTTACGTTGTCTTTGCCTTTACATATCTTTCTTAGATTTATCTTGGGCGAAATTTCGCTTTCCAAATTTGGACCATCTACTTCCGACGCGCTTGATTTTGTAAGTTCTTCAGCCGTTAATCCAATCACATTACCGATCAATAACTTGGACAGAGGATGATGCTTTTCTTTGTTGATTAAATTCAAAATTTTGTCCGGCGTTAAAGATTCAAAGGATTTTACATTTTGCAAAGAAATTGGATCATTCGTTATCTTCCAAGTATCATAGTATTTAGGATTACTTTCGTTCAACATTGCCGAATTTCTCAATGTTTCATTATTTGATTTCTGTACAGTCGACAATTGTTCTTTACATTCTTTCTTGCAATCGATTATATCATTAACAGGACTATTTAAAGACGAAAATGAAGGAAGTGAATTTTCTAACCAGTGTATAGCTTCTGAGCACAATTTTCTTTTATGTTTATTATTCAGAGAAACGCTCCCGTTCGAGTTATTGGTGGATAAGACATCTGTATCTAAAGATTGATCAACATTATCCGTGTTTATCTTTCCAATAAACTTGTTGCTTTCTCTCGATGTTAAGCGATCACTGTTTACTTCTGATGTCGTGCGAAGAGCGGCATTGTTTTGCTTAGACGATTTGTGCAACATCGTCGAGACGCTCTTTTTTATCTCTGGCGCATTATGTGCCGATTCATACAAGCCCGTACGTATAGAGATGTTTGTACTATGAGTTTTAGTGACACCAAGACAAGTTAATGTCTTTTGATCAGATACTGAAACTGATATCGCACTGTCTATATTGCTCGCTGACTTCTTAAAAACGTGACGTGTTACAATAGAACTCTCAGATATAAACTTCTTATTGTTATCAGTTATTGGAATCGTTACAGACAGATTTTCAGAATTACAATCACGTTGTCGTTTTTTACAAATACTATTAGTATTACACGCATCTGTCTTTAGATTATAGGCATTTGAACCATGATGTTGCATGGACCATGTATTCTGTGAGAGCTTAACGCTCCAGCTTGGTAATTCTTGATTGGCTAAACGCATTAGAGCATATTTGTTGTATTTTGTTCCATTTGAAGTAACACCTATCCAACAGCCTATGACTACATACAGCCCATCATATCTGTATCCTGTATTAGGAGCAATGTTGTTTTGTAAGTTGTAACTTCTGATTAATCTCAATGGTATCTTGTTCTTGTAATTGTAAATGAAAAAATCCACTTTGGATCTCTCTTCGTGGTATATTTGGCCAGTAAGAGTAAGAAAATTGCCAAAATCCACATCATCTTTCATGTTAGTGTGCGAAGTACAAACAGAGATAATACCAAAAGGACCTTCATGTATATCAGCATTAAAGGGAATGTGTACACGGTCTCTGGAACAGTCCATACGTATGCCCCACCAGGATCCAGTTGGAAATCCTGGAACTGGACCATACCAGCAACTTCCAGCCTTGAAACACATAAAATACAATTGTATACATTCTCTTGTCGTTTTGTGACATTGGTAACAAAATAATACTCACATTTCTATTGTACCAGGATAGGCACGATTTCTTTGAAGATTCTCCTGAGTTTGTCTCCACAGCTTGATTAAGTTTGATAAACAGTTTGTTCAGATCTTGTTTTCTTAAGCCTTTTCCCTAAAAACATATGTTAATAATGTAAACAGTACGCGCACCGCACACACACACAAAATATGTACCTGATTCTTAATTCGCGCTTCCAACAGTCTCCTTTCATTTTCCTGTATTGTATTTTCGCACACAATTCTCGAAACATCATCATTCGCTCTTGGCATTTTACAAACGAGAATCACAATCACACCGCAAACTGCGCGTATGTCAATCGAAATAATTTGTTCTACATTCAGATAGTAAATCGTCTCACAAATGCAAATGGCCGCGATTCATCGCGATTGTTCCGTCGATAATCTACAATAAACCTTTGATGTAAACATGCAACTAAAGCTAGGAACATACGAAAAAACTTAGTAAGACTTAAGCAGTAGGCAAATCTAACCAATCACAGGCCGACATTTTCTCAAATGTAAGCTACGTTCAAAAAACTGCCAGATTGAAGGCCTTTACACGTAAAGGCCTATCTACATAGGACGCAGATGCAAGTCGCAGGTCGCAAGTCTTGCGGAATTAACCAATCACATTGGTTAAATCAGTCAATCCGCATCTGCGTCCTATGTAGATAGGCCTTAAGGTCAACAATGGTTTAAGCTACTACGATGGTTTAGTTTGATATTGCAACAGCTAGAAATTTAGCTGATCGGTTGTTGTGCAATAGTGTAGTAATGACTCAATGAGTATAGAGAGAATATAATCTGTACGTCAATTTGTAGTAGGAGTGGCTCCCTGTTTGAATCTGATTGATTATGCAAAACTTAGATGACCACGAAACTGCGCCACCCGTTGCGCGCGAAGTTTGGAAGTATGATCGGCAGTTATACTTCACTTATGTGGTTCAATATCTTTTAAGCAAAAGTACTTTTGAATGACAACGGTAAATAACGATTGGTAAATAACGATTGGTAAATATCATGATGTGGATTGAATGGAGGAGTGAGCAATAAAAACAAAGTTCACTAAATTTGAGATTAGATTTTTTAATTCTGATTGATTAAATTTAAATTCAATATCAATTCCAATCCATAATCTGATACGGGCTTAAAAAAACCATGTTTTAAAATTCATTGCCAGTGATAAAAATGAATAAGAGTTTTCCAATTAGAGCGACACAAATCGACAATAGTCATTCTGTCCTTGTTTGATATTCAGTGAGAAATCAAAGACAAAATGATTCTTGTGTCAACTTGTGTTGCTGAAAGACGCCCTAATGCCTGTTCTACAATACAGTCGTAAGCTGTAAGTCGTAAGAAATTGACCAATTACAGTCGATTATTCTTCTGTAAGTTGTCT
>QVNZ01027484.1:0-10542 GCA_014825645.1 Pseudomyrmex dendroicus
CATCCTGCACCATTGGTTCACTCTCGCCTAATTACCACATACACAAGATTTTTATCAACTAGAACCAGAGGACAACCCTCATCTTCGAAGATAGATTAGGTCAATCTGAACAGTCACGTAATATTTTGCAAAATTTGCAATAGTTATTAAGTTACTAACTAATCAATACCAATAAATGATTTCTAAGCGCGTAAGAAGCGATAGTTTGGACTCTGTAGGCGTGTATGATTTTCAGTTGTGAAAATCAGCTGATTGCAAGAAGAGCTGTGTCATACACCGCTCGTTTGTTTGCTCCGCCTCTTGCTGTTAGAAGATTGCACGAAGTATTTAGTATTACCATTTATTATGACTATTTGTCTTTCCAATGAATTGAAAACTATTTATGCCTACAAAATCTGAAATCTTGTTCATTAGATCTCATTTATATTTAATTACTAAATAAATATTGCGAATTTTGCAAAATAGTACATGACTTTTCTGTTCAGTTAATCCAATCTATTTTCACACTTCGGCTTGGCCGAATAATTTATGTGTATATAATTTTCAGGTATAAAGAAAACTGACTTACGTCATGCAATATTCCGGTAACGAGAGATGCAAACAAACTTGACCGGCGTGTGATACAGCTTCTTGAGATTAATTAATTTTTACGGCGGTACAACTAAAAATTATACATGTCTACAGAATCTGGACTATCGCTTTCCATGCGCTCATTCATTTATTAATAACTCAATAAATATTGCGAATTTTTTACAATAGCAAATTTTGTAGCGACTTTTCTGTTTAAATTGACCCAATCTATCATTCACACTTCGGCTGTGTCAAAATTTTTCTGACTCTTATATATGCACATGTTCACACACAATCTTTTTATTATTATATAAAGTAAGAAAGAAAGTAGAAATATATGTGTACACGCATGATTTGTATGCGTCTATCATCTTCGTACAATGATTTTTCGTAAACACAGAAAATACGCGTATTATTCTTTATTATTACGCGAATATAAAAACACACACACACGCATAAGCGCGTATATATGTATTATAATTCTTTATTTCAACACTAGATGGAAATTGACATAAATCACATTTTCTCGTATATAAGAATTGCCCAAAAGAGTATAATACGCGAAGACGTAGGAACATTGTACCTCATCTTTCTAATTTTTTTTTTCAGGAATTATTTCTTCAAAGGAAATCATTTTTGGAATTGGGCGAGAGTTGTCCTCTCGCCTGCAAACTAAAGCAAACATAATTATAACAGAATATACGTACATAAATCTTACGTATATCCTAACTTGACTGACTAAACAGAATGTCTGAAAAATTTTGACAAAGTTGAAGTATAATATGAAAATAAGTTCGGTCGATCTGAAAAGTCATTTACGATTTTGCAAACTTCGCACAATATTCATTGAGATACTAATGTCAGTCAATGAGCGCGTAGGAAGCGATAGTTCGAACTCTGTAAAACGTGTAGGATGTTCAGTTGTATCGCCGTAGAAATCAGCTGATCGCAAAAAGCTGTGTCACACGCCGCTCGTTTGTTTGCTTCGCCTCTAGTTGCTAAATTGTATAATGTAAATTATTTTTCCTTACAAGTGAAAATTATTATTACCCGCATACACACAGAGCTCGGACTTTTGTTTTTCACGCGCTCATTGGCTCACATTAATTTAATAATAACTCAATAAATATTGCGAATTTTGCAGAATGGTAAACGACTTTTCTGTTTAGATTGATCCAATCTATCTTTACATTTCGGCTGTCAAAATTTTTTCAGACTTGCTCGTACACATGTGCACACACATTCCCGTATAACAGAGAGGCGTTTAACGAACAAATTTGTATATTATTTGTTCGTTTAACAAGGATTCTTTTATAAGTATGTATGTTTTCAAATGCATACATGTATATAATTTATACTTTTTTGTGTAACCTATGTAACTCGTATAACACAGATTCGTATAACACGGGACGTATCCCCCGTGTTATATGAGAGTCTACTGTATATAGTGTCCATGTACGTATGCCGAGTCGCTTCTCCCTATTCTTTTTATAAACGGNCGGCTTCTTTCTCACTGCTCTACCGTAAATTTCAACAGAATGCAAGTATATTTCTCACAGTACTAATTTCTTTTCCCGAATATGTTGCATTATTGACAGATTTACTTTTAACACTTTAAACTTTTTGCAGTTACAAATGGGTTTTTCACACTGCCTTTTGTATATCTCGACGTTTTCTCACTAGTAAGTGAGCTTTCGGTCACTCTGATCGTAATCTGTTTCGCGTACTACCAGTTTCTTTAAATTTTTTTCACAATGTTTTCACATTCAAGAAGCTTGAATGTGAAAATTTAACATTTTACTGGTTTTTCGGTAACTTTCGCCGTGATTACGCGGAAAAACAATTTTATGCCGCACGGATAACTCGTTTTTTTTTAAGCCACGTTTGCTGTACCGAGACTAGTTGCATAAATCGAGATTCACATAAACAAAGTCTGTCATTTTTCTTTACAACTGAAAATCATCCACGCCCACAGAGTTCGAATTCTCGCTCATTTCATAATTAATTACTCAATAAATATTGCAAATTTTGCAAAATAGTACATAAGACTATTCCATTCAGGTTAATCGAATCTACCTTCACACTTGGCCAAACAAATTTTCAGCACACCCTGTATATATCTGAGATATTGCATCTTTGAGAGTATCGCGAAATTAGGCGCGATTAGTTTGCGATACTTGGGGATTCATGCGCGATCAATGCAAAAGAACATTCGTACGATGAAACGCGCACAACGAGAGAGCACTCGCAGTCATCCTTTCGCGCGTATTCGAACTCGGAGGAATATTGAATCGCGTTCTAACGTATTTTCTTTGAACGTGGAAAATTCACTCCATAGAAAAATTCGTACTACCTCGCATGTCGAAAGACAAAAGTTTCTTTTGTGAAAACTTCTTTCTCCCAATCGTTTCCTTCTCCAGCTTCTCAGACGGAATGGAGATATTTCGCACACGAAAATGGAATGATAATTCCATGTCTTTTTCTTTTTCTGTCTCTCTTTCTTTTTCTACATAGAAAAAAAAAGAAAAATCCATATCCGTGGCGCTCAAACAATATTAATTTTCAGTTTTCCTTCAATGCCGCTTCTTCGATAGCCAAAGTTAGATCGTTCCTGAATGTTTTTCCACCGCAAACCGCCTTAGGGCATCGATTCTCCGCGCGCATAAAAATATATCTTATGAGGAATATGGAAAATTGTCATCGACATCGCGAGACAAAGGTTTCTTTCGTTCGCAAAGTTTCGTCGGAATCGCGCGCTTCTTCTTCGCGAAAAACTTTTTCCGCATCTCCTCGCCGCGACCTCATAAACGCGAAAGTTACACCGAAAATCGTAGACTTTTTCTTCGGGCAAATCGTCTCCACGCAGTTTTGTCGTGTCGCGCGAGGATTATAAACATATGAATCGGCCGTCGAGATTGAAATTGCGAATTTCAAATTCAATGGAACATACGAAAATAATGTTCACGGCGATGGGCCGTGTAAAACACTCGCTCGCACAGCGTTCGGAATAAAAATTACGAAAATTTCGTTTGCTCGATTGAAAGACTCGATTCTTCGGACAAATTAAATTTTTCGAACCAGAAAACGCGAGCGTTAGTCCGCTGATAAACTCGCAACGACCGCCGTCGCGGAGTAGATATTGAAGCAGACTCGACGTTGTTTTTGTCTCGAAATCCGGGACTCGGAGAGAGAAAGAGAGCTAAGTTATTGCAATTTAAGTCGATTGGTCGTGGAATACGAGGTTGAAGATGACATTCGGAGAAAACCCAAAAAGAGAGACATCCTCTGCCGTTGGAACCGCCACTCTCTTTCCCTTCCTCCCTCTTTCCCTCTCACCTTTTCTCTCTCTCTCTCTCTCTCTCTCTCGCGGCCTCGCGCGCATACGCTATGAAAAGGCTTTTTCCGCAGCTTCGAACTTCGCAAACATATCCGGCGCATCCGGCCGAGACAAAAACGGAAGCACTAAAGTACCCTGCAACTGCGCGATGTTGCCAACTTCGCTTGCATTCAGAAACTCCTTAGCCCTTTATATATCGGTTTTTGCCCGCCTGCTAAAAGGTGAATAATTACCCGATACTGCGCGCGAGAAGCGCGCAGTTTCTGGGCGCCTTCCTATTATCGCTAATGGCGGCGTGTCTCAACTCAATCGCGTACTTCTAATCAAGTAAGCCGCCGCCGCCGCGTCTCTTTCGATAATATCGGCAAGCTTCGACGCTGCTTCATTCACGGACGAAGTGCATGCATCAATTTAATGCGTCGCTGCTGCCGCCGCTGCTGTTCGGTGTAATTAAAACCTCAAGATTATCGACTTTTTGTCGAAAAAAAAACGCAATCTGAGGAAAAGTTGTTACATGTATATACATATATATATATATTTTTTAACTCCGACACAGACGTGAATTGTTATTTTACACACAAATATGCAAAATAAAAAAAAAATAAAATAAAAATAAAAACGTTTCCATGAAAATTACGCGAACGTTATCTGCGAAACGTGAGAAGTTCGCGTAATGTAATTCTCCGGCGAAAGAGAGAGAGAGAGAATAAAAACTCGGTGCCGACGGCGATGATTTTCGTTCCATGATAACGGAGAGTTACTTGGGAAGCTCTTTGGGGTTAACCACACACCGTTGACGGGAAGAAGCGAGAAAGAGAGAGAGAGAGAGAGGAAAGAGCCGGAATAAAGGAAGAGTGCGCCGAAGAGCAATTGCGTTCTCTTCGCGTTTTCCTTCGCGTCCTCCTCGTCGCGGGAGAATGTTTATTGCTGCGATACAGCCGCGCGGAGGTATACACATAGAGAGAGCCGAGGAGTTGGGTCTCGGATCCTCTTCGCCACCTTCTGGAGGTGTCTTTCTCTCGAGGAGGTGGTGGGTACTTCTCGCGCGAAGGAGAATCGTGAGAAGCGCGCGGGGTGGGGGGTGGGGAGGTGACGGCGGCGAGTAGTTGGGAAGTTCCATCCGGAAGTAACGTTCTATTGGCCCATCTGGGCTCGTCGAAATTCTATATGGGGCTTTCCATTTATTCAAAGAGAATTTACGAGCGAGAGCTTTTCGTAGGAGAGTCCATGGAGCGAGAGTGAGCGAGTGAGAGAGAGAGAGAAAAAGAGAGAAAGCTACATTAAATGTCGCGCGACGAGATAGTCGTCGTCAATGTGTATGTATTTGTATCAACGATCGCGAGGAAAAGCTGCAGCGTCTTATTTATGCGGAACATTATTCTTTATTTGTGTGGAACAAGTTCGTCCCCGGATCTCTCGCGGAGATTTTTTATATTCGCGACCGGAAATAAATATAATGACGATCATTCCCGTCGTTTTACTTATGCTTATTCCTTAGTTATTTTTGCACTTCCATCCGTGCGTACGTAAATAATGATCATGTAAATGAGATATATCCGGCGCAAAATCGTCGCGCGAATCAAATTCGCACTTTTATTATTCACGATCGATCACACCCCTTCCCTTTCTTGTTTTTCGACGAAGAATCTAACACCGCCGATCTTTCGAGAAATAGGACGCGCCGTTTGTTATTCGGGAACGAAAATTCGGGGAGAGAGAGAGAGAGAGAGGAACTTCCGAGGACGCGTTGAGGACGTTTTTTTGTATCGAAAAATATGGCCTGTTGCCGGAAAGAGGCGAAACGTCAAAGGAATCTCCGAAGTTTATATCGCCGGTTGAATCGCCCGCAGTCTCTCCCGCGCGATGTTGTCCGCGTTATTTACGGGACGAGCAAAATCTTTACGGCGTAAATTTCTTCTTTTTTTTTTTTTTTTTTTTTTTTCGTTCGGTGCATCTTTCATGCTTTCGATATTTACGCGTCTGTCTTCGAGGAGAGGATTCTCCGTCGTCCGGAAAGGATCTGCGTCCGAGCCTTTTCTCGCTCGATACGGAAAATGACGACGTTCCGTCCGTTCGTGTCCGCGCCGGACGGAAAGTTTCGAGCAAGTTACAAGCTTTACATTTATTTCGCGGCGATTTCTCCCGCCTGCTTCCTTTCCCTCTTGTTTTTTTTTTTTCGACATCGTCAATATCAAAAAGCGACAAAGGGAAGGGGGAGACGCGTCAGTGGATAGGCGGCCGAGCTTCATCCGGCAAACTTTATATTGTGTCTCGCGAACAAAGTTTGCCTCCCTCTCCCGCGACAAACTACGTCGCGTCTTATTTATGAATAAATCTTTATTTATGCGCGCCGGATCGCGCGGCGGAATAATGTTGTTGGTGGCCCCGCGCATTTATCGTCGTCTTGTATTTACGTCACGTCGGCAGATTAAAACAAATCGTTCAGCCGAGCGAATAAAGCGTGTGCCATTGCGCGCAAGCTCTCTCAACTTATTCGCAATGTCCTGCGGGCGAAAAACAATAAAATTCTCGCGACGCGACGTTCAAACAAACGGAGGAGATCCAAAAACCCCACGTCGGAGGAGAGTGAAATTTGTGCGTGAAGCGCATAAATGTCGCGAAGTATAAAGAAATCATCTCAATTAAAAGAGTGAAACGCGCGAACTAATCGCGATCTTATCCCGACCAATCAGGAAACTGCTTTCGGAAATGGTGTAATTTAGGGGGAAGAAAGAAAATTGAACGGCGTTCAAACACAAGCAACTGAATTTTGACGAGCAAACAAAATGTGCGAGTTTGCATGAATTTGGCGTTAGGGGAAAATATTTTTTCTCTCCGCGCTCTATACCGAGGAAGAGGAGGTCTATATATACAGACAAAAATTCTCAAAAATTATGCTACCCCCGTCGTCATTCAACATGATCTCATTTTCTCAGCAAATAGGAAACGCGCGCGAGGGTTTTCTAAGGGTGAGCGACCCGTTTCTTCGAATTGGCCTCGGCCAGAAAGCGAGACGCACACCGGGATTCTCGAAAAGGCAAGGACTCCTTTGAAAGAAAAGTACGTAAGAACGAACGGGAGAGGAAAGATAGACGGGGAAAAATTATGTTTGCCACAGTAATCTCGTTTCCTATACACACACACACACACCGGGCGAAAGAGAAACGCGCGAAAAAGAAGCGGAAAGTGAAAGTAATGCGTTTCTCGTATCCCCGTCGCATTACGAGGAGAAGACGGTAGATTCTCTTAGATCTTTTCTTGTTAAAAAAAAAAAAAAAAAAAAAACACGCTCTTATTGATTCTTAAAACGTATTTTTAACGATATCTTTCGACGTTCATTATATCGTATAAAGTACATTAAAAACGCGTTTAATTCCCGAACGAGGAGGATCAAGTTGCGTCTTTCGATAACGCGGGCGAAAAAGAGAGAAAAGAGAGCGAGAGAGAGAAATATGAAATTATGTCTCGCGGGCGCTGCAGATGTCTGAGGGGGTTGCGCTTTTACACCGGGGAAGCGCGGCGCAATGGATGACATTAAAAGCAGCATGATGTAATAAAAAGTGCAAGACAATAGACTCGGACTGCGGAGTACATTTTTTTCTTATCAATACATCAGAGAGGCTGGGCGCGGAATTGCTCCAACTTTTTTAGACCTTTCTCTACTTGTGCACAATGAGCAGAGCGGAGGAGTCGGGGAGGGGGAGGGAGAGAGGGAGATAGGCGGTTCGCGTGAATACTAAATTTTAAAAGTAAGCCAAGACGAGAGAAATTTATGGCGCGCGCGAGTGTAAGTTTACAATTACACGGAAGAACGGGAGGGGGAGAGACAAGAGGGAAAAGAAAAAAAAAAGAGAGAAAGAGAGAACGGCGCTACAACTCGCCGTGTCTTAATCCCCTTTTTATCTCTACACCTTTTATCCGGAGTATCTATGGCCCTTGGAGAGGGCAACGCGGAATCTCTCCAAGATCCTTCCAACCTTCTCTTCCCCCCTTCTCACCCTCCGGAGAGATAAACGTACAGCGATCGCAGATACGAGAATCAGAAGTTGGATTAAGAAACGCCGCTTCCTCCCCGAACGCGATATGTTGAAATAATGAATGTGTTTAAAATATACATCGGGAAATTTGCTCGGGACGTTTCTCCGGTAACGTTAAAAGCGCGGGAAAACTTTGGTGAGAAAAAATCTCAGACGCGAGCGCGTCTTATAAATAGAATTTTATAAATTAAAGATATTTAATGCATAACACGACATTTACATAAGAAATGTACAGTTTGAACTTCGCGCGAAAACTGTATTACTGTTAGAATTTCTATTCGTTCTTTGCCAAGAAAAAATTATGGTAATTTTCGAAACATAAAAAGATTCAACTTGAAATATTCACGAGCGCGCTATTTATATACCTACCTATAATTTCACTTCCGCAACTCGAATTAGTTTCGAAATCGATTTCGGCGACTTGAAGAAAAAAAGAGCCTTCACAAGTCGAGTGCTTATCTGTGTTTCCTTTGACAGCGGTGTTTTTTTTTTTTTTTTTTTTTTTTTTGTAAAACAGAAAACAATTTTTATAAACGATTCTAACTAACGATTCTTACATTAAATTAAGTAAATCTTTCGAACATGATAATGACCTAAGTGTGAGAAAATATAACGACTTTTAAAAACGTGTTGCGCTTGTTCGAGATAACGCGCGAAACGTCGATTACTTTCACGCGCATTGCTCACGTGACGCGACAATCTAATCCCGTCTCATTTGAAATCAACTTCTCTTCAAACGTTTCTCATTTTTAATAAAAGACATATTTACAAATTGTGATGGTTAAATAAATGTATATAAATGTATATAAATTATTTAAAACTATCATTGCAGATATATTTTTTTCTGAGATAAAAAATTACGATCAGGCATTTTAAAACCGATAAAAAATAATTAAAAAATAAAGACGAGAAAAATCCACTCGCCATTTGTCCGTGATTTTTTATAAAAGTGCTCGCAAATATAATAAAAGCCTATTTTTGTGACCACTTTTTCGTAACAACAACCTACATTGTAAAGAAGAGTATTTTCCTGTATTTTAATAAGAAAGACTGGCTTGCGTGACAATTAATCCGTTATTGGTGCAACAACTAGCCGCGGTCTTTTCCACGTGTTACACAAGAACTAACAAGTTCTCCTTTTTGAAGCGCTTGACGCGTGATACGTTACTGCGCGAGTTCTTTAACCTCGCGATATAGATAACACGAGAACGAGAAGCTCGACAGCTCTAGATGAGTGAAGCCGCGTCGAATAATAGACTCTCCCCGTGCTAACTGGCAGTTCTTAATGTCATTTGCCGATGCAGACTCCTGCGCGCACTATAAATATCAACTTTCGTTTATACATGACGTCATTTGGCGACATCTGCGAGGACGAGGCGTGTCGAGCTGTAAATTCACTTGATGCGGCGTGCATACTGGAAATTAGCGTTTCCACTCTATAGCGTAGTCTATACAGACAACAAAATTACTATTCAAATTACCGTGCCGCTATAAAATTACCATTTGGATTAGCTCGAAGCGACAGATCCAGAAGACGTTCAAACGCGCATCGTGGAAAAATACCAATTCCATTTCCGATACGAAGTAATTTCGCGCATTGGCAATTAAAAATTTTTTTTCATCCCCCTTTTTTATCTCCTAAAAATACAAGAAAAGTTGTTTTTTTTTTTCGAGGAAATTTTATTTGGTTTTTAAATGCGTGAATAAGCGTTTCCCGAAAAGGTAAACAAATCGCGAAAAAATTTATGTTAATACAAGAACGAGCGCAACTCGACGGAATAAATTTCGCCGCTATCGGCAGAGAGATCGCAAAAATGTTCTCGCGACGCTCAGCGCGCGGCGAAGTTATTGTACCGCGAGTTATAACGGGAAAACTTTTCTTCCGAGAGATATTTAAAACGTATTTTGACCGTGCGACGGCGGGAAAGCGGCTGATAAAAGCCGGAATTAACGCGAAATGGAAAACTTGAAGGTACTTTAATTATGTTTCCCGAGCTTAAGCCCGAGCCCTTCGTGGTTACGTGCCGCGAAATCCTCCTGTCTTAAGGGGATTCTTATGAAACCTTTGCAGTGCTGACGACTAATTGTTGGAAAGGCAAGTCGGGGATCACGACTCGTCGCGTAAGATAAGGACTCATAATTCCATAAGCGTTTTTCTTTCTTTTCGTCGCCGTGGATTTTTAACGCGGGTTAAAAACCGATCGCCGCGCGTCGTTCGCGGCGATTTCACGCGGGCGAGTCTAAAAATAATTAAAACATTTTTTCTATCGGCATTACGTTACTAGTATTTTTTAAATAACTTTGACGTCATATGTCAGGAAAGGTCAAGTTCTCAAAATTTAAGACTAAAAAAAAAATTATTCTAAGAATCAAATGGTCAATAAGAGCCGACGCAGGATATAATTTTCAGTGTAAATTATATCACTGAATTTTGAATTGAAAATTTCAATTAAATAAATATTTATAAATATTATTTCGAGCATCTCTCATGACGTAAGAATCATTTTATTCTTTTATTTAATGACCGAATGATCTTGTGTTATAGGTCGTTGAAATTGTTTGAATATTTGCTATTGCACTAGGGATGAAAAAGTATAG
>QVNZ01027506.1:0-15307 GCA_014825645.1 Pseudomyrmex dendroicus
AGTTACTACACTCGAGTTACTTCGTTTATATTAAAAAATTATTTAAACAAATTACTTTTTTCCAAAATGTTTAAATTGATCCGTAAAGTAAAAGGTTTAAAGATACTACATACATTGTTTCAGAATTTTTCTATAACATAGAGAAAAATATAGTGAGACATAAACGACCTGGTTTGCGGATAGAAGGTGCCAAAAAAACGTTTGCAGTTTGAGGGTTAAATTTAATCTTTTTGATACTTTTTTTTTAGGTTTTCTTGGCATTTTATTTTTTTGCAAATTAATTTTTAATATTTTGATTTTGTAATTAATTACAAAAGAAGATCCACTCAAAATTTGTCATTAATATTTTTCTGCGTTTGATTGTAATTAGTCTTACTTCTTTTTCAGTTATTATAATAACAATTACCTATCATAAATAAATACTAAAGTATTCAGAGTTTTTGAGACGCCTGGATATGCATTTGGACACGAGAGAGTTATCCAATTAGACATAGTCTCAAACGGACACAATCTGAAACGAACATGTAGCAGTCTCAATTGGATGCAGTCCCAAACGGATACGATTTGAAACAAACACACATAGCAGTCCCAATCAAACACAATAGCAATCGGATCAAAAAAAGGAAATTAAAATATATTATAAAGATTATCCTTCTAAGTAACAATAAAAAAGTCTTAACCGCGTCGCTTGTTATTTATTAAAAAGTTGTTGACAAAACAGTTTTAGAAATATATAGACCATCGTTTTTTTTTCGACAAAAAGTATTAAAACTACGCTTTATGTTCTTTTTGTTTGTATCGTATATACTATCATATACATGTAAAGAGACGGAGTTCCTTTTCCCGAAATAACGTAACTTAAGGGGATCCTAATGTGGGTCTGTTTTATCGATAAAACTGAATTTTTTGCTCACATTAATCGTTTTGTTGGCTGTGTGGATTGATAAGCCTTTTTCTGCAATTGAAGTATGTACATACAATAAGAGATCCGGGACTTCCAAATTTATATAACAAAATAAGAAAAAATGTTTTTTAAACTTCAAGTGTTTTCATTTTGTTATATAAATTTGGACGTCCTTGATTCCTTATTGTATGTACTTTAATTGTAGAAAAGGATTTATCAATCCACACAGCCAAAAAAAAGATTAGTATGCTCAAAAAATTCAGTTTTATTGATAAAACAGACCCACTTTATAGGAATCCCTTCACCCCATTTATGTCACTACGATATTAACATATATTGACAAGCAATATATAGCGCGATAATAGTAATATTCCTTTGTTTATTGTGTCTGATTAGAACTGATCCGATTGAGATTGTCTTGTGTCCGCTCCAGCTTGTGTTTGATTGGGATCGTTATGCGTCCGTTTTTTGTCTAATTGGGACTGCGTCCGATCGGGACTGTGCTCGATTAGGTTATGTATCCGTTTCTTGTCGTTTCCGATTAAAACTGTGTGTCCGATTGACATACTCTCGTTTTATTTTGTGCGCATCCTCCCCAGTTTTTATACACAGTACGTTAATGGCGGAATGTTTTTTGCGTCTGATTGATAAGAGGTTTTTAATCAACTTTTATACGTGGTCAATATCCCGTTTTATCGTTCGATACACAGCAGCATCGTATTCCGCATTCAACGATCGCATAATGCTATTTTATCAATAACACTCCATCGCCAAAGAAACAGCATAATACCGCAGAACGCATTTATGAAACACAAATGGAATAATTAATTTTCCGGCGCATGAATTAATGTAAAAGTCTCCGATCGTATATCACGATTCACGAAAGAACCTATTCAACGATCTACAGACCGGCAAAGGTTTTTGATTAAATGGAACTCGAAACGTTGTGTTCAAAATCATCTCTCATGTATTGACGAGCGTCGCTTTGATCGGTAACAAAGTGCGAAATGTTTTTTGAATTGCAATACAAACATATCCGAAATTTATTTGTACAAGCTTCTCGACAAACGTTGAGAAACGGAAGCTAATATTCGTGATAACAATTTTTATCTCTAAATAACAAAAACAAAACATTGTTCTTTAATACGCGGCTTTAAATACAAAATAGGATTTCATTAAATTGTAATATATACGTATAAAAACAATTTCAGAAAGTAATATATTAGTGTAACTTTTCGACGAACTTCGAGAAACGTAAGTTATAAATCGTAGTGGGTAATATTGGCGACATTTTTTCATTACAAATAATATAGAATAATGTTGTTCTTTAATTCTAAATAATGTAAAAGCTTAACTTAATACGCCCGCGCGCGAAAGATATTCTTTCTTTTTTTTTCATTCTTATTCAGATAAATTATTTCTAATATAAAAGCAGGAATGCGCTGTGTATAAAAGCTTTATAAAAGAACAAATGCTACAACCGCTATATGTGCATAAATTTATGATCACATATGGATTAATTTAATTCCCACCCCTCGACTCTTTAGATCTTTATTTCCAGCACAGTCGTACGTATGTACGTATTAAGAACGCGTATATCGCGGAATTATGCAAATTCTTCTTACAAGATTACGTTCGAGAGAAATATGCGCCGGACAATATATATATGTATATGAGACTCTTTCAATATTCACTTCAATATTCTCATGCAAATAAGTAAAGATATAAAAAAAAAACATCATCGGAAAAATCGAGATTTAATTGAAGACATATTTAATGCAAATTGAGAATTCGTGTCACATACACGTACGTATCTACAATCTGCCGTCAAAATGTTTGGCGAAGAGCGGAGTCGACTTTGAACTCGTCAAAGAATCTTCTTCAACAGAGAGAGAGAGCAGCATCGATATATATATATATATATATATGTACTCTTCTATATATCTATCGACGAGTAGTGTGTCGCGTTTCTACAAAGGCAATTTAAAATATACGACTCCCATACTGCACTTTGTATGCGTTCCGCTCCGTATATTCATTTACGGACGTCAGATAACACCACTTGGGAACGCAAAGTAGAAGATGAAGAGCGCTGGAAACATAAAAGTGCGTTTGAAGTCCGGCTCGAAGGACAAAGATATCTCTAGTTTTTTCTTTTTTTTTCAAAAACATATCCATCTATGTCAAACTATTGCGTTATTATTCCGCTTTTGTGCCTTTTCTTATCAACTCTCTTCTCGCGCTATCGGTAGATCCCAGTTGACTCTCTCTCTCTCTCTCTCTCTCTCTTTTGGTGCGCTTTAGGGGACTTGTCCCAGAAGCGCTAAAATAAATAACGCTTTTTCTCTCTCTCTCTCTCTCTCTCTCTCTCTCTCTTTCTGTCTCTCTCTCTCTCTTTCTCGAGAATATACCAAGCTCGATCGAACATACTCGTGGAGTGAGTGTACGATACTCGCGAGAGACGCATCATGTTTCGTCGCGTCGAAAAGGACGCGGACTCCATCAGTGAGAGAACAAAAAAAGCGCTGCCCTCGGCGATGTCGTCCTCGGCGCCATCTGCTTCCGCGAGAGCGTTGTTGAGAACTCTCCATTGGAACTGCCGCGTCTCTCTCTCTCTCTCTCTCTCTCTCTCTAATTGACGCCAGCGTCGAGGGACGGAACAAAGAATGGAAGATGTGGCCGGTGAAGGTAGTGGCACGAGCGAGGATGATGGGCGCGAAGGGTGCATAGAAGAGAAGAGAGAAAGATAGAGAAAGAGAGGGAGAAAGAAAGACAGAAACGAGAGAGAGAGAGAAGCGCTCCATTATCGTAATTAATACCATTACAATTAACGCGTCGGAGACGGCGGTGCGCTCGCGGGGAATCAGCCCGGATTCCTTTTACGCCGCTTTTATCACGGCCGAGCTTTTCCGGTTATATAACGACCGACGCGCGGAAAACCCGTTCTTCGGAAAATTCTTCGGATTTCCCCGTTGCCACGTGCGCGCCTCGTTCCGTTTTTACCGTGTCACGTCTCGTCTCGTCTCGTTTCGTTTCGCGCGCGCGGATGTGTCTACCGCGCGCGGTTTTGTCATCATCGCGCACCGCATGCTCGGCTCCGGCGTGCTACACGGAATTTGCGGCTCGATTTTGTTTGCTGTTATTTGCGACGGACAATGCGTGCTCGTTGTTCCCCGCTTTTTGTTCGGTCCGTTTGCGATTTTCGCGCTGCGCCGCACGAGACCAACAAGTATCTGCCGCCGATTGATTCTACACGAATAACTCAGAAAAAAAAAAATCAATTAGTTAGAAACTCCGTGTTTTTTTTTTGTTTATTTTAAACGGACTTGATCACAATCAAGTGGAGCCAAATAATACATCGTATTTCAAAAAAAAAAAAATAAAAAATAAAAAACAAAAAAAAAACATATAATTCAAGTTTGACTGTAAACAAGATTGCTTATATTTTTTTTCTTCTTCTACTGAAACTTCTCATATCTTAGAAGATGACTTGAATAAAGGTTTTTTCAAGTTCCTCTTACTTTCGCGTTAGATTATAGAATATGTGGTTAAAAACGCACTATGTTATATATAAAATACTTTTTGATTTTTTCCAATTAAAATATCCTTTAATAAACGATGCGATCGGATATTTGATGAATTTTTCATACAAGTGAAAAATTCCAGAAGAATTAAACCATTTCCGTCCAATACATACTTTATTAGCGCGTTCAACAACGGAGATCAAATAAACAAAATTGTTTTTTTTTTTTTTTGCATTTCACATTTCGTGCCGTGTGTTTCACCGATTTTTTCTTTCTTTCTGTTTCAAACTTTGTTTTTGTCCTCTCGTTTCGGACAGATAACGAAATTTTTTTGTCGTGGTTTTTGTCGAGAATATTAATAATTCAGATGACGGATTCGGATTCATCGGATTGCATCTCCACGTAGTGATTGTAATTGCGGCACGGTAAAAAAACCGCTCGTACGCGAGCATCTCTTTCTTTCTCTTTTTTTCTCTCGTTTATTTTTATATAAAACGGTTTATATCGCGCGTATCGCAAAGAAGACGCTGAAAGTAGAGAGAAGCTTTACGAGAAACTTGGCTGCTTGCAGTACTTTGACGTCGTATAGAGACACTATCTAGAAAAGCCGGTCACATATCCTCCGGAAAACCTAATTCCCGTCATCCATTCCTGCGTTCCTTTTCTCTTCACGTCGTCGTCGTCGTCGTCGTCTCGCGAGACCAAAGCGAACGACACGCGCGCCGCGAGAGATGAAGAGTGTGTAAATATTTTACCGGTGACACGTCCGATGCTTCTACACGTTTTAAAGTAATTTGCGGATAAAAGATCGACTTCATCGGAATCATTGATCGGATATGCTGGTTTACTATGTTCGAGTGCATACACACAAAATGTGACGCGAATGAATACATTTTTACATCTGTGTCGGATAATAAATATTTTCAATATATATTTATATTATTCTATATATTAAATATATAATTTATCTCTCTAAATTATTTTGAGAGACTTTCTTGAATGTTAAAAACGCATAAATTTATGTAAAATTAAAACGCGATGACGACTCTGTCTGACTACGCGCTATGTGCGTCATTTTTCGTCTGACCACGCGTTGATTTATACTACTCGACTGGCCAAAGTTGCCGCTTTTATAGTTGAACCACACATTGATTTATACTACTTGGTCTGGATATACGCGATTATTTAAACTATTCGTTTATTTGTGCTTCTGCATCTTGCACACTATATATATATATATATATATACACGTATATATTCAATTATATATAGCATTTATTTTTTTGAATTTTTAAAATTCTCTTACGCATATAGAAACGGAAAGAGAGAATATAAAAAGTCACTTTTTAATTTCGATATTCAGCCGATTCTGATGAGCTTAAACATTTTTTGCGTTGTAGACGTTGTCGGCAAACTTTATTTACCCGCAAGCGCAATACATTTCGCATTCTGCGGCTTCGCCCATATCGGGTGTTTGTTGTGCCGGTGGTGTGTCATTAACGCGTTTGATCAAAGCGTAGAGCGTTCGACGCCCGTCGTTATTGCATCCTTTGGCGGAGTGTTTAACGTTGTTGCAGAATTATTAGTGACTTTGACGGGCGGGAAATCGTGACGTAATCGCCTCGATAATGTTACAATTAAGTAACTTAATAATGAAGTTAATTCAAATTAAAATGGAGGACGGAAATTGATACCGTAGACAATAACGGAAACAACTTGTTGCTTCCGTCAAACTCTTCCAATTGGCTGAGCACTTTGCGCGTTTTCATAAAATTTTTTCAACATAATAATTACAAATTGTGCGTGAATTTTCAATATATCATTTTACATTTGATCCGATAATGTTATATGTGATAGTTATCACTTTCTAATTTTTTCTTTCTACCGACCTTAAACTCTCGAAAATTAGAAACTGAGAATTACCATATTTGGATTATATCTTTCCGAGGTAAAAACTTTGCAAAAACCAGCTCTTCTGTTTATCTCTAAAAAACCGAATTAAAGAAGACTGATAATCTATTTAGTCATACGTACGATCGACTTAATATTTCCGGACCATTTAACGGACTAATCGCTGCCTTTCGTTGTCGTTCGAGTGCTCTCGCGTAGAAGAAATTGGAGCCCGAAATTATCTTCAAATGTGCATCACCAGCTGTTTTAGTCGCTGCCGACCATAATGTCTCGGGTTATCTCTTTTCATTTATTTTTATGCGAAATTATAGATCTTCTTGCAATAATTTTTGCAAATGCACATGTTGAAGTTCAAATTTACGTTATTCTCGCGATAATTGTTTGGAAAATTTATATATTTGGATATTATAAAGACTCTCAATGTGGTTCCAGATTTTTTGTTATTGAAGCAGAATTTATCTCGCGATCTCGCGGAATAATCGGGTGTCTATTGTATCGCTATAATTAATGTATCAATGGCACCGCAGTTGAGCGGATGTTAAAAAATTTTATATGCACGTCGATATATCCGGCATTGTTGCGTGCAAATTAACGCGAATACGGGCATGTGTAAAGTTGGCACTTCGACATTCAAAATTCCGTAATTCCTATCGGAGTTTCCGCGCTTTATATTTTGATGAGATTTTGATGAGACGCGAAATTTTCGAAACAGTTTCACTCTCGGGACTTAGAAAATTGTTCACAGCACCTACAAATGTCGAATATTCCTTTTATAAACTACAAGGAAACTCTTAGACCGCGGTATTCATAGAATCTTATATATTCATAAAACCGTCTTAAGTTCATCTTCAGATGCTCTAATCGGTGGCCAATGAAACGATCCACACAGCGTTTGAAACTTAAGACGATTCTAAATGTAAAATCGGATTATCAACATTTTGTTTTTGTTTCTTCAAAATAAAACGCGGATATTTCAATCAGAACTACGGATTTTCAATGGAGTGGTAAACATCATACACATAGAACACACAGCACGTTTTACGGCGAAGCCGATCAAGTGTGCAGCGGTATAATCGGAAATAAATACCATTACATATGTAATATCGTTCCTGCCGAGATACATACGGCGCGCGTGGTCATGTATCATAGCCGTGTCATTTCCAGGGTACGCGTGTGTGGATAGCAGGCCCGTATTACGTAATTCAAACCTCACAAACAGGTCACGTGAGTTACAGTTCCGTGAGTATTGGCTCGGGCGTAGCCAAACAGCCCGTGCTAATTACAAAGCAAATGCGCGCATAATTAAACTTGTGACATAAGCACTGAGGCACGTTCGTTAATGTATTTATGGGTGTTAAGATGGCTTCGACACGGATATCTGGACCGCAAAACATGTTTACGTGTACATACGATACGTAAAGATAGAATGTCAATTAATTCTATATGCGGAAAGGGCGATATCGTTTCGCCAACTAATAATCAAAGCGAAAACAAGTACATAGAGACACAGTACATATACGATCAGCCGGAGATAATAAAAAAAATAGTTGATAAAAACAACTGAATTTAACTCCTTTTTATTTTTCCGAATTAACACTTGCGCGCACACACCTTCGGCTCTTATTGACCGTTTTTCGTTTTTCTCCTCCGAGTGTTAATCATATCACATCACAAACGTTTTTTACGCTACGTTTTTGTAGAAGTCTTAATATAAGCGCGAGAGAGCGCTTGCGCGCATAGTTATGGGATCGCGCGCGCGCGGAGAATAACTCTTGTATTTGCAAATTTCTATGCGCATTAGTCGGCAAAAAATATCTTAAACCGTTTCAGACCGGGAATCGGCTTATCGGCTAAAGCGCGCGCAACAATTCGCGTACTAAAAAATTGTTTGAACTCTCCTTCCTTCAACGTTGCATTTTCAACATCCATATTTTCTGAATAAAGTTGTGCGCACAATTGTGCGCGCGGAAAAGGAATCACGCGTACATATATATTATACGGATAGAAGATTTAGCGAGCGCGTAATTCCCGGTTCAACGTTAACTCTCTCTCTCGCTCATGTTTAGGCATTATCGCTATATCAGCGCGTCCGCAGCTATTCGCAATGGACGCGTATGTGATGCGTCCACACAGGAAGAGCAGTCGGCTGTAATCAGGCGGTTTGTAACGAGATGAACGGCCCATGCGAGCGAAACGCTCATAATCGGTCGGATTGAAACGAGATAAGCGTACCGTTAACTCGTCGTCGCTTGTCCATCCGTCGATTCAGATCCTGTCTCGTCAAGAATGGCGCGACGAATGATACATAATTTCGCCTGAGATGATTATCGCAGAGCGCCGTTATGCAAGTTATGATTGTAGAAAATGTCCGAGCGTCTAGCGATCGCGGTTGTTTTCGCGAAGCAAAATCGGCGATTTTAAAGCTCCTGTGGAAGCTATATATATATATACACACACACACACGTTATACGAGACGTAAGTGATTACGATCGGAAATTACGGACGATCGTGCAATGGGTACGTAATATTAGCTACGAGTCCGAAGTAACGAGACCGAACGGCGCGTGTCTGGCAACCTCGATCGATGTTACGATGTGACGACATTGGTTCGATATAATAATAATAACTGTTACGGATCTGGATTGATAAAAGTTTATATTCTGCAGTCTCTTCGCTTATTTTGTAAAAATACTGAATTAATACATTTATGGATATTAGATGAAATAATTTTTGATACAGTTATCGTAAATAAAAATATTTTTCGTTACATTTATCGGCTGCAAAGTCTCGTATGATTAATAAGTTCTCGATAAAAGTGCATATTTACAATTTTCTCTTGAAATTGCCTATTTAAACGAGACATCGGACGAGCTTGACTGGACGAGCGCGAGACTTCCAGCAGCAACGGAAATGAAATCATGCCTTTCAAGAATACAAATATGATGCGCCAAGCTCAGTTTATTGCCGTTCAACGACCGATGTTTTTCTTCTTTGCGTGCCTGGCGAACGACCTCCTTTTCTCGCCCGTAAAACATGTCAACGGTACATAACCCTCCCAACTTCGTAGCGCACAGTAATACGATTTTATGACCTGCGGTTCGCGAAGGATACGAAACAGGGTGAATAAGGTAAAAGAAAGACGACAAAGGCAAAAAAAAAAAAAAAAAAAAAAAAAAAAATCGTAAAAACCAAACATCGCGACACTTTTGTTCGTAAAAATTCGCGATTGTGATTTTTTGTGCATTTCTCGCAAAAAAGCACGTCGCGATTTTTCTGTTCGCGACAACAGCACGCAACAAATAATTAGAGCGTAAATTTGTGTGCGCAATGTGTCTTTCACAAATTAACTTTTACTGACGTTCAGCGCGCTACACCGCGCATTCCACAATGCAGCTTTTTCCTTGCGAGCTAAGCGAAGCTTACTCTACTTAATTCGATCCTCTTCTTGAGCCGGAGACAAAGAACGGTGGAAGAGAGCTCGAGACAGAAGGTCTGGACGTGCGGGGGAGATGAACAAGCGTAAATAGTAAGACGATTATCCGTTAAGGAATATCGGCGGCCGCGGATACCCGACTCCTGATCCCGGAGGTGGTTTGGAAAGAAACGAGGTCTGGTGGCGCTCGGGGAACCTCCATAACGTATCGCAGCGGACATCGAGCGATTTAGGGAGAGAAACGAGCGGGCGCACGAGCCCAGGTTAAAAATGTTTCCACAGCGGTGAAAAGCAGTTCGTTTTCAGGAATCGTTGGCTCAGCCTGGAAAGTAGTGCTTTCCACGATCTTTCTCTCTGTCTGTGTGTGTGTGTGTGTGTGTGTGCGCGCGCGCGCGCGTGTATGTGTGCGTGTGCGTGTGTGTGCGTGTGTGTGCGTGTGTGTGCGTGTGTGCGCGCGCGCGCGCGCAGGGAGACATTCGGAATACGTTGGAGGTTTCCGTATACGAGGTGTCCCGGTGAATCTCGACTCGATATGTGTTCGATACAATATCACTTCTACGTGGCGTGTATATGTTTTATGAGAAATCAAAGATCGTTCGATGTATAAAAGAGAAGCGTGTGTAAATAACAGAGAAGGATCAAAGGAAGAAAATGGTTTTTGACGCGTTCAAATTCCGATGGGATAAAAATCACAAGTTGCAGAAATAAACCAAGTTCTCTTGTGTGTCAGAAAGTTATAAGAACGCGCGCGGTTGAAGTTATTAAATAAAAGAACGAGATTGTATAAACGCGCACGCGCGGTCAGGTCTACATGTGTGTAGATACATAAAACTCGATCTTTTTCGAGTTCTCGTAATAACAAAAATAATATAGCGTGTTCACTTTTAGTTGTTTTTTTTTGCCATCAACGGACGCAAAAAGACTCACCGCCATTGCAATGATTGTGAAGACGGATTATCCGGTGATAGTGCGAGGTCACCATGTATGGGAAAGCGCAGTGCGGAAGGATGCGGCATCGCTCATCGCGCGAAGCGTAAAATCCACCCAGCGTTACATTTTTATGCTATATTTCTGTGATTTTCCGTACGAGGAAGACCACGGCCATTTACGGTCGTTCCTTTTTTCTCTTCCGCTAAAAATTGTATTAACTCACTGCATAATCTCTCGCGTAGATGAACACTTGTTTAAATTAACATTTCACTCGTCGCATGAAGCATTTATGTATGTATATATATTGTGTATATGTACATATGTGTGTGTGGAGAGAGAGAAGGGGAGCGCACATACACACACACACACACACACACATATTGCGACGTATAATAAAACTTATCTAAATATCAAGAGAGAAAGAGCGTTTTTTTCTGTTTGCTCTGGTCGCGCGCTGAACAAAAAAAATAAATAAATAAATAAACACCATGTCACACCATCGCGCTTAATTTAATTCCACGGATAGTGATTATAATAGCGCGTATTATGCGTCCTTTTAACTCTTAAATGTATGAATATTTAAAGAGCGCGATGAACAATATAACGCGAATATAGTTTAAGTGCGGAATTCGTAAAAAAGTAAAACATTTATTTTGAATATTCTAACGTTTCGATACTTTCCGGATTCTTGAGTGGATATGTTGCTTGTCTGTTACAATGCAACATGCAACAAAAATAAAAAAAAATTAGAAACAACAACATATAGTTTCTAACGTGTGTATAACATTTTTGTTATTGATTTTTTCATTTCTGTCTTTTGTAAACTAAATTTTTGTAATGATTGAAGCGTATTATTAGATTTGTTATTACCTAATTCAACACGTTGATAATAAAATAACGAATTGTCCTCTCTATTTACGTGTTGTACGTACGGGAAATGAACATGTATTTCTCGTGTGATTTTTTTCTCTTCTCACATCTCTTCTTCGCCGCCAGCAAACGTCGTATTGCGCGCAGCACGAAAATGAATGATACTTCGTTTTGAGAGGCGCGAGGCAACGCCAGGGTCGTAAAATCTTACTGGTCCGCATCATCGCTTTTGTAAACAAAGAGCGAAGGGACGGAAGACAAAGCAAAAAAACATACGCGTGAGTCCGGCGAGACAAAGACAGCGCGAAGGAACAAAGACACGCGGGACAAGTGTATTTTTCAAACGCACTTGACTTTCTACCCCTTCGTACTTGCCGATATTTTGTCTTTTTCGCACTCGTTTCATTTTCTCCCTCGCGCGTGTACAGCACGCGTCACATATTTGGTTCCGCGAAGAGAGAGAAGAGAAGAGCCTCTACTTCCCCTTCCAAACGCCGTCAACTAGTCGCTGCAGCAAAACGGCGCGCAGGAACGTCCTTTTTCTTTCGAGAAATCACAAGCGGAATATACGACGCTCACTGTATACAAGCTCGCGGGCGTTTTGAATCCATCGCGCGAGATACATGCGAGACAAAAATCAACCAAGCGAGAAGTGCGGAAGATATAACTTGCTCTGATATTTGATGCTTTCGCGGTGTGTTGTATTAACATATAAAGATGTTTTTCGGGTTTGAACCCGAAAAACATCTTTATATACTACAGTATCAGGTTGCTCTTTAAACCCTGATGAAGTGAGCTGAAATGTTCACGAAACGTCGGTATACAAATGACACTAACGCGGACGAAGAAGGGATCGCTTTGAGATTTTGTGTCAACTTTGAGACACACTACGTTTTCGTTTCTTTTCGTGCAGCAAAGCAGGTACGACGCATAGGATATTGTCCGTCGCGACTTCAGTTTTGCGCAAAAATAATTTTTCGAAAGCTTCTATTACTTAAAACTGAAGCGCGTTCTAGAGTTCAATAGTGGCCCAAAATGTTCATTTGTTTTGAGATTTTTTCTCTTCCGATTCTATCCTTTCTATTCTCAGAAAAGAGAGGAGAATAGAAATCCCTCCACTTGCCACGTCTTAGGTAAATTCTCTTAGGATGGAAAATAATAAAACGCGAAAGAGTAAGTGAACAGATATTAAAGAGAAACTGTAGAGAGACTTTGTTGCAATGTGCGCTTGCAAAATTGCGAAATAATCACACAGAATGCCCAAGAAAATCATCTCAATTGTTTTAGTCTTCTTATCGGCGCTGTTTCTTTCTTTGGTCAAAGAAAACTATTTTTTGTGACTTTCAATATTTTTATTCCAGCGATAAAGCGTCGTTTTATTTAATTCATCAGTATTTGTCTATAATACGAAAAACAATTTAGTTTTCATCGTATTTCTTCCGTATCGATAATTCCAGACACTCGTCGCTACGACTTACGTATAATTTCATCAATAACAAGATAACGAGACCACCGACAAATATTAACCCGAAGTTTCTTCAGCATTCCTTCGTGATTTCTTTTTCCTCCTCCGCGCGCCGACTCATTTTTTCCTTATACTAGTTTATCATTTGATATGGCTATTCTAACGACGCTGAAGTAAAATGTCCCTCTTCGCTTCCGCCGGAAGTTCGCCGGATTCGTTTTTGCGACATCGGAATCGAAACGTTGAGCGTCGCGCACTTGACCGTTTTGTTTGACCGCAAATTCGATTTCTTCGGAATATAATTTCAGTCGCCGGTAATCGCATTACGTCCGGCTTGCCGGTGCGCACGGTTGCCTTTCCCTTCTTTTCGCCTCCGCAGCCTACATTTCTAATTGAATTTTGTTTTTCGCTTACTTCGACGTCTTCGTTCGATATCGATTCGTCGGTCGCGACAGCATCGGCATCGCCTCCATTTTGCGTAAAAAAAAAAAAAAAAAAATATCACCCTTAATCCAAATTTACTCATCGCGTCGCGACTTCCGCGTGAATAATCTACGTGAAAAAACAACCGACGATATTACTCGCAATTTATGTTTGCGCAGAATTTTTTTCTTGAATTCCGAACGTACGAGGAAAGCTTGTCAAAATTTTTTCTCTCTAAAATGTTTTTTCTCCTCTGCAGTAGAAATATTTTGTGAATTAAATTTTTTTGTCGCCATAATGGAGTCACCATAAGATCGATTCGACGCTGAAGGGACCGAAACATGTCTCTCTCATTGTCAGTCTGCACAACAACAAAGCTGTACGCATGTTGAGTACGCTTTGTCGAGCCGCATACATTGTTCAAGTGAAAAGAAAGAGAAGCGACATGTGTTTCTCTTTCTCTCTCTCTTTCTTTCTCTCTTTCTCTACTGTCAATTTGTTATATTTTAATTATTCTACGCGATCGCGATCAGAGGCAAACAATTCAGGAAAGTGGTAATTTGTCAGCATGTACGTGGCGATAACGAGACTTTATTGGAAATCTAGAGAGAGAAAGAGAGAGAGAGAGAGAGAGGGAGGGAGAGGGAAGGAGAGAGTACACTATTTTCCACTCGTTGGAAAAATGTGGCACGACTTTAAGCCGACGGAAGGACGGCGCTTTAATTGGACTCGCGCTTGAAAGAGCGACACGGAACAATACCTCATTGCTATCTATTACCCTTTGTCGTCGTATTGTTCTACCGCCCGCATCGTCACGGACTCTGTGAGTTTGAAATATGCGCGCGTAAAGGGTGTGCGATCGGCGGAAATTGTATGCGAAACGCAACGTCACGCTCCGTGTCGCTCCGAGAAATTAGATGATATTTTGATACATGCGCCGTAATTTTACATCGCGCGCATTTAATCCGATACGGATGATAAATTATCATTTTTTAATGTTATTGTATAAAATTGGATTACTTAGTGTTGCCAATCTCGCAATTAAAGCATCTTCAAGATGCAGCGATATTCTTCAGCAGTTATATAAAACATTCGATTCTTCTTTAATATATATTTGATGTATTTTATTTTCAATGTTTCTCGTGATCTTCCAACTCAATGATTCAATCAGTCTTCATGATGCGGAGTCACGAAGAGGTCGCGATCGTAATTTCGGTCGAGATAAGATCGTGAGAATCCCTTAGGTCAGATCTAATCCAAGCGGGAGGAAGATTAATGGAGGTGACGTTACTTGTAGTTCGCGTTTGCCCGTTTGTTCTTTCAAGGACTAAATGTCAACCTGCTCCCCTCTCCTCTCTCCGAGACTGAAACAAGAATAAAGCGGAAGAGAATCTTGGGAACATCGAGGGTAATTTCTCTTTATTGGGGTTACATTGGTAGATGAGATCTGCAAACATACGTTGATTTAACTAATCATTCTCTCCTCCCTCTTTGTCACAAAGAAAATTACTCAAGCGTATTTTTTGGAGAAATATTAATAAATTTTCTTGCAATGCAAAAAATTGCGAAATATCAAGCAACAATATATTTTTTCAATAATAAAGTGTTAATATTGAAGTTTACTAATTTTTTGTTACGCGAGATGTGAACTAAGAGTCAAGAAGAAAACTTATAAAAGTCAATTACATAGATATCGACTTGAAATAAGAAATGAATGCAACTTTTTTTAGACTGTAAGATTCGCGATCTCGATTCTTAAAAAAAAAAACAATTTTATTCACTTCTTTTCACAATATTTATTCAATTTTCACAATATTCTTCTATTACAATCATTGAAATCGAGATAT
>QVNZ01027508.1:0-12156 GCA_014825645.1 Pseudomyrmex dendroicus
ATATGATAAAAAAAGTTTCCCGCAGTTTTCAACGCAGTGCAGCGCGGTATTACAGAATAGTTGTGTGACAAACAGAATTTCATCTGTCAAACTTACATCGACAACTTTCGAGATATATAATACGTTTCGACTCGCGGGAGAAACTGCAGAAGAATAAACAATGCATCTCTCTCATAAAAGTCCCTCACCCCCTCGTGTAACAGAAGCGTGACGACGCGGCGTATTTATTTTGGCATTGTTATTAAACTTTTCTCGCTGCACAATCAAATACACGAAACTCTGTCGCGAGAAAGAGAGACACGCGTTGTTCGATCGCGTAATTTTACCGCGACAGAGAGTCGATCCGACGGTGTTTCTTTGTGTCTTTCTCTCGGCGCCGTTGTGTGTTTTCCATGAAATTGGACCGGCAACGCGCAACTGCCGTGATGCGGGAATCGCACGTAAAATATATGTGCAACCGACGTGTATTCACAAATGATTGATTCGTACCGTTGCGTTTGTATACAATTGTCTATCGCGTCTCGTTCGATATGATTTCGATCGCGACGAAAGTGTCGACGACGTTTGTCGTCGTTGTCGCTCGCGTGTCGATACTACGTCACGCGCGCGTAAAGTCGAGAGTAATATCGCTGAATTGTGATTTTATGCAAATATTATTCGTATACATCCGAGTGTGCTATATATACATACATATATATATATATAACGTTGCTCAGCATCACCTCGGGGTATTGCAACGCTCTCCCCAACGTGCGCGCGTACAACATTTCATCGGAGAAACATATATACATGAGACTCGCCATACCGAAAATGCCTCTCGAAGAGATTCGTCAATTATTCAGCGCGACGCGATGAAAGGACACGCTGCTGTCACCGGTTATATGTACATATGTAACTAGACGGCAAGATTGCATCGCCGCATGATAATGCACTGTCGTTTCATCGAGTAAATATTGCCGATGTATACATACAAAAGAGAGATATATATACACACACACACACATGGACATAACATATACTGATCCTTCAATAAGGATTTATTAGTACTTAGTATCTACACACACATACACGCAGAAAGTATACATGTTATATAGTGTGATATAATTCTTTTTTAACAAGTACTTAGAGCCATCATAATGTTTGTATATGCACGCGCGTGTGTGTACGTACGTACGTAAACGTTATTACAATAAAGCACATTGAACGCTTCAAATATAGTATTACTGTTGTTACCGCTATTATCTCGATATTGTTTTTTTTTTCTCTGTTATTAATATTTCAAAAAAAACATTTTTCTTCTGTTGCAGTGGAATGAAAGTGCCGTATGATTGCGAATTTGCGTGTGTGCTTCCTTCCTCCTCTGGATCATTAAATTCCTTCCTATTCTTTGTCACATTCCGAAATCTCGCGTCAAGTTCAGAAAAAGTCTCTTCCGTGTAGAGAGCGAACTCGCGTACTCGAAATATCGCTCGTTTTTCTTCGCGGGAATCTTTTCCAAATCGAATTCGAGTTTTTTTTTTTTTTTTCCAGTTCGCGAACGCCCAGTCGCGCGACTAAAAAGTCAGTCGAAACGATGTCGGCTATCACGAAAAACGCAATGAATATACGTCGCGTACGTTCCGTCGCTTAGAGCGAGGGTGTGTCAATTTTTTAACGTATCGCGATCATTTTTCTTGCACGTCCCCGCAGCGGCGTTGGAAGTTTTTCCTTGCCGTCGCATAATACGCGGTGAACAGCGCGCGTGTGTACCTTCCAGCACCGCGAGAGTCGTGATAGATGATAACCGATTGAGACTTGCTTATTCCGTTCGGAGCCCGACGATTCATCTCACGTGTGCTGTGAAGGCATCTCGACGAGGAAACGCGGTCTCGCGGAGATTGAACTGGGATGTGCGAAACGTGGACACCTCGCATTTCGATGTCGCTCGCAGAGTCGCCAGTTCTGTCGACCAGTATTATCGTGAATTCTATTTTCTCGTCGCTCAAACAGATTTTCTTTATTTGATTTTCTTTATTTCCGTGTATCATTGCTACATTTACTCGTAAATTAAAAAAGACACTATAATAAAATCGACGTTAGCTTTTATTTTTATATAATTCGAGGCATTCGCGCGTCTGTCTGTAGATGAGATCGATTGAACTACTGATATGATTTTCTTTTTTTCGTAATTCTCGCGAAACGGTATCTCAAATAATAATAATTTCAAAACCAAGTGTTACTTGTTTTCAATTGCCGGCTGTAATATTTAACAAACAACAAGTGTTGCACGGTGTAATGCGTAAAAAAAATTTATCTTTAACGGCGCTCGCACGCTGATTTTATGTTGGAACATTTCCTTGCTCGTTTTCGTCTGTTTTATAATATCCGCATGACCTCTGACATTCACACAGTTTCGCTTGTAGAATTTCGCGATTCTTCTCAGGACAAAGGAAAATATCTATTATGCGTCTTCGTCGTGTATTGTGCCTCCACCACGTCGTCGGCTTTGTTAATCGTAGCAAACTACGCGTTCGCGAGCGCGCGCGTATTCTGAAAGTTTAGACCAAATGTCTCTTCTTCTTTTCAGAAAGGTATCTGGCGAAGAATAGCCCCCGGTCGCGCAGAGCGCGCGTTGTGTGCTTTAAACGGGCATTTATTAAAGTAATAGACTAGTTAGAACTTAATTGTTTCTAATTGGGTTGGCGAAATTTCATCGGGGGAAAAGCCGGGGACTCTACGAAAGAGACTCTGAGCGACCATGGGGAAGCAAAACAGCAAGCTGAAACCGGAAGTGCTCGAGGATCTCAGACAGAGTACTGAATTCTCAGGTGCGTGCAGGTAATAAACAGTCGTAAATCTTCTGATGTGCTATCGTGTAACAACAACGGTTGAGCTCCCACTCTTTTGAAGCTGAAAGCAAGTCTCTTTACGCTCTTCTATCGCACAAGCAACTTTTCCGAAGACTATAACGAAAATGTACATAACAGCGTGTGTGCGGAGGATGTGATAAATCTTTGCTCATAGTACATCAGAAGGTTAACTATGTAACAAATGTTTGGCATGTGATACACACACATTATATATATATATATAGGTATATACAATAAATAATTCACAAAACTCAACATTTATTAATAAACGCTATCACTATTTGTAATTACTAAGGTCGCGGATCGTTGTGCGAAAATACGCGTGAATGACGTGTGTGCGCGGACTAGGCGCAAGTAATATTTTATGGTCTCTCTCTCTTTTCCTCTTGAAGATACGGAGATCCAAGAGTGGTACAAAGGATTTCTAAAGGACTGCCCCTCCGGACATCTAAACGTGGAAGAGTTCAAGAAGATATACGGAAACTTCTTCCCTTACGGCGACGCGTCAAAGGTAAATGGGAAAAACCCCAGGATAAAAATAAACTCGCCGCGAGTATAGCGCCGGCGTGATCGATAAAATTATTTACATATCGCGTGCCACCGCGCGCGCGGCTGGAATTATTCACGTACTTTAAAAACTTTATCATGATTTCCTCTCCTTCAGTTCGCGGAGCACGTATTCAGGACGTTCGACGTGAACGGCGACGGCACAATCGACTTCCGTGAGTTTCTATGCGCTCTCAGTGTGACGTCCCGTGGCAAGTTGGAGCAGAAGTTACGATGGGCCTTTAGCATGTACGATCTGGATGGCAATGGCTACATCTCGCGACAGGAAATGCTGGAAATCGTAACGGTGAGTGTCAAGTCGTGCGCAAATCTGTGCGACTTACGATCTCAAGAAAAAATTACATGTATATGTATAAAAAGATCTGATTTTTTACACTTTTTTTTTATATTTCGGAATATTTAATATTATAATAATATTTAATATTATAATTCTTATGATTAAAAATTTTAGAATTTTTCTTCTATGTGTACAAGAGCACAAACGGTGACGTTACGTTTATTATTTTATTTTACAGTATATATGTAATTCAAGTAGCGTGAAATTTATGTATTTTATTCCTCGTTTCGTTGCGAAAATATTCAGCCGAGGCGTCGGTATACAAGTTATTCAAACGAAAACGCGACATTTGATTGAATTCACATCAGATTACCGTGTGTGATATTGCTGTGCGAGAAAACCGTACGCTTGGATGTGACCTATAGAGTCACTTACACAAAGAGAGAGAGAGAGAGAGAGAGAGAGAGAGAGAGAGAGAGAGAGAGAGAGCTCAGCGGCGAGTGGCTATTTTTTTCATTACGAAAAAAAAGTCAATATATTATAAATTTTGCTGCATTGCATACAGGTTTTGCGCGCAATCTTGAAGAAACAATTGATGCACTTTATTGCAATACGTAATTCCATTTTGCGTGTCTAAATAGTTTGTTTTATTATTTATTAATATCGATTTTAGGCGATCTACAAAATGGTGGGGTCTGTGATGAAGATGCCAGACGACGAGTCGACGCCGGAAAGACGAACCGACAAAATATTCCGACAGATGGATAAGAATAAGGACGGCAAGCTATCGCTTGAAGAGTTTATAGAAGGCGCAAAAAACGACCCGTCTATTGTTCGACTTTTGCAGTGCGATCCTAGCGCACAGGCCCAGTGAGATCTGGTGATGCCAACACAAGATGGTGCTATGTTATTCGCATAAAATCGGGATCCGGCCCAATTATAATAGTATCCCTCCCCTAGCAGCAATGAAACGCAATCGTAGAAAATTTTTTACCGTTACATCTGGTAGTATCGAATCAGAAACTATCAGAAGACTTGTCCCCCAGATAGATTTTTTTTTTGTTTTTTTTGTTTTTTTTAGTTTTATGTGTTTGACTTAGTATATATATCTAGATCTAGATGTATTAACATCAGAAACTTTTCTTGGAGACAAATAGTTTTATTATGACATCCTTATTTATTTATTTTTTTGTACTAGTTAAACTTGGGTAGCGATATTTTTCATGGCCGACGAATATGTAATAAATTGACACTTTATATTTAATTGTTAAAACCGCCTTATAGAGAGCATTTTTGTGAATATTTTGTATTAATATGTCAAAGTGTAAAAAAAAAAAAAAGTAACAAAACAGTTCGTAATTCTAGAATTAATCTATTCGCTCAAAACGTTGATATCTCTTGATATTGATATATAATAATAAGTTACGCGTTATCCGTATTATCCAAAGATTAGAATCGACTTTAGTGCGGGTTACACCTAGAGAACAAAGAGAACAAATTCGTACACTTGCATATATTTTTCAACTAAGTTTTAATACAGCTCCCATTTCCCAACAAAAAAAAAAACGAAAAAATGCAGAGAAAAAGAAGAAAAAAGAGCAGAAAGAGAGCAGTTTACATTTTCTTGACACGTTCCGTGCCAGGTTAATTTTTAATGAAAATTAACTTTCCGTTCACGTCGTCTGGGTCGTTGATCTCTCTTATAATATTTTTAAAACTGCACTTAATACGAAGATGTGGTGTGTAAATTTGAAAAAATGCACTATAGAGAAAACAAAAATTTAAGGAATCATTGTCAATATTTTGTAATAATGTTACATTTAATATATGTAGCAAAAAACATTAAATGGCTTGAACGGAAAGGCTACACGGAATGTGTTAAGACGGGTCCTACTGAACACTTTATTTTCGGCAGGACATTCTACGATCGCGTGCATTACATGCGAACACACATGTGTGATAAGCAAGGGCTTCTATAAATTAGGCCGGTAACACCGAGAGAGATCCGGGGTCACTGGGCCCATGGCGCTTGCGCATATCGCAAGCTAGTCGGCAAGACTAGTCCAATCGCTCCATTTTGTGAAAATGGATCGATTTAGCGTGAAGCTTGTTACGTCCTTTCGGGTCGCGCTAACGCCCAGCTACGATGCGCACGACGAACAATTCTCAAAAAGTCATTTGCATTTTGAAAACAGAGGAAAAAGAAAAGTAGTCGGTTTGCGTCGCTCGCAAGCGAACAGCTCTAGTCCGACGTCGCGTTAATCTCGTCAGAAAAAAAAAAAGCAACCAATCTTTGTGACCGCTACGGTCACAATGTCTTGCGAGACGATCAACGAAAGTTCAAGCACTTTGTACGAGCGAGATTTTAATGTTACACGTTACAAGGCATCCCTCGAATTGTCGTCTCACAGATATCCGTCTCGGATAACGCGCGTATCACTGCCATCGAGCAAAAGCTCCAAGGCGGTGTCCCACTCCTGGCTATCGTCGGCTTGTTCGGCTTGCGCATCTCTTACCTCATTATTCGATGTCTCCGAATCATCCGGCATCATTGCCTTCGAAGACACGGTATTATATATTCCCTCTCTCCCTCCCCCTTCTGCCCTCACCGGACCCCGAGTGTCTCATTTTTTTTTTCGACTACTGTTAAGGACTGATTCTTTTAACGAAAAAAGACTCGCAAAAGATTTACATGTAGAAATTCACATGTACAAAAGATACACACGCGTGGCGTCTTACTACGTGCTAGCAACGAAATTTAGAGATCGATTTAGAAGATGATCGTTTAGCTGAAGGAAAACCTGGCTGCGTAACGTGACGAGTGTGTGTTATATCATAAATGCGTTGCTCCCTCGTCGAAGGTGCTGCGAGGAAAAAAAAATACTCTTGATTGAATGTGCGGAAAAGATCGACCAGTCTTTCGTCTCGCTGTGACGCTTCGATTTATAATCATTTTAGTGATGAAATCACGAGAACCACATTCGGTCCAATTGACAAGTTTACTTTTTATATCATTTTATTTTTTAACTTTGACTCCCTGCGGTGTGATGTCGTTTTGTTACAGAGTAAATTTATGAAAGTATAGCAAGGATATGAGGATAATCGTACTTGTATAGCGTAAAAATCTCAGCATCTTTTTATCGATTCCTTTAACGGAAGTAAAACACATCTTTGCCGATCAGAATGAACGGTCTTTCAGCTCAGAAAGTTTCGCGTTTGCTGAACAACCGATGGATACAAAAAGAAGATAAAAAACAAAACAAAACAAAAAAAGAGAAAATTTGCGCACGCAAATTTAGAAATGTACATTTAGAGATTTATTTTTATGAATACACACGCGTTCTCTGTACTGTAAAAGTATACATATGCACATATATCCGTTTTGTCTCTCAGTCGCGATAAAAAAAAAAAAAAAAAAAAAAAAAATCCCGTTGATCGAACGTAACAATTATAAATAAAAATGTGTATTATACAAACATATGACGTTGTATTACTAGTAAAAATGTAATAGCGGGAAAGATCGTGATCGAGTGAAACTCGCAACAGCAGATTTCGACAATTTTATCGCTCTTGACAATTCAAGCTAGCTGGCTGCGCGATTGGATCGAGTACAATTGATTGCGGAAGCATACGAACGATCTACGCTCCTATAGATATTTTTCAATATAGAACGAGAGTTGACTTCCGACACAGTTCATATGTATAATTACTCGATACACTTAAGAGATAAATTGTTTTATTAAGTTATTTTCACAGTTTGTATATTTTTGCAGACTTTCTTACACACGTATTGTAGTCTTTCTCTTCTTTTTTTTGCTTCTTCTCACTCGTTTTTTTTTTATAAACAATATATTATTCGTTTTGGTATGTACTAGTTTGTTCGTTGACTGGTCACTTTTCGACTTTTAATCGATTGACCTTTGGAAGACATTTTCATTGCACTGTGTGCGACTTCTCAACGAAGCACTCCAATCCAACGATGTTAAAATAACACGACGGCATATAAATGAGTGCTGCAAAAAAAACAAAGTTCTTGAATTTAGGTTTATTACCTTTCCTAAGAACGTTGACACAATTGCACAAGGTAGTATTTTTTTTTTTTTTTGCAAAAACGCGTTATATAGATGCAGATATATAAATGTTACATATATAAATATTTTACACACACAAATTTCTAATATAATATATCTCTATTGTATCTTTCTAAGATGTATAATCTATTCACATCTCTCTCTGCTCATTAATATTAAGATTACTTTATAATATCTTTAATCGCACTATACTCTCGTTGTAAAAAAAAAACAATTAAATAACCTCATTAGTATTAATATGTATATGTATATATTTATACATATATATATTAATACGCAAAATATAGAGTATATATAATTAAGATTCTAAAGTTTGCTCTTAAACTTTTCACACACGCGGATTGTATACTAAGTAATACTGGAAGATTGGTTCTGTGACTAAACTGTTAACATATACGGAGATAACAGTAAGGGAAGTTTTGAATTCACAAAAAACAAAAAAAATATAATAGTCGTTTTTATAAAAAACAAAATTAACGTAACAATATAACGTAGTACTGTTGCAATATGCTTCGCCAAATTTCGAGGAGGACGGTTACAGCGGAGAGATGTATACGGTTAAGTGTGTATCTCTTAAAACTTGAGAGAGAGATAGAGAAAAGCAATACACGTATCTATATTATATTATATGAGAAAATGTATGGTCGCGACTGTAAAAACAAAAATTGCACAACATAAAAAAAACGAACCGATTGTCAATAGAAAAGGTGCAACTTGAGATCCTCCCATATGATTAACTACACTCAACGGTAGTTTATTAATTAAAATTCTGAACAGAAACGTATCACACACAAATAGATATATCCACAGTTTCGCTTTCGTGTGATACAAAATCTACTACAAAATTTTATTACTAGCAAGTTTATCAAAGTATATATATACTCTCTCATACATTACAATTATTCTAAAGCACAAAAAAACCGACAACTTTCATTTCTTCTTGTATACTTACACTATACGTCGTCCTCTCCAACTATTTGTCGCGAATTGAAAAAAAAAAAAACAAAAGCTAATATTTCTTGATCCCATGGGAAAGAAAATCGATGCTTATAATAATAATGTAAGTGAGCGAAAACTATTGTACGTGCTGCGCAAAAATATTGCGAGAAATTACGTTATTTGAAGTTTTCTGTTGCATCGACGTAAAACTGTAATAACGATTATACGAAGAAAGAAGGAGACGAGTCTGTCAGCGGATCGAAACGCGGGAAAAAATGTTTAAACTTTTGTCTGAAAAAAATCTTTATCGAAAAATGTTTATACGAGGTGTCTCCTCACTGAGATCTTTCTTTTCTTCTTCAATTTGCAACTTTGCATTTCGCACATTTGTCTCTAACGCGATACGGCAAGATACATACGGAAGAAATACGCACCAAAGTGTGAAGACGATCAATGTTTCTTCTCTCTTTCTTCAATTCCTTCAATTTCTTCTTGCGACAGAATCCTTTCCTATTTTCGAAGAGTTAGCGTAATTGTTCGTTGTTTCATGGAAAGTTGCACGCATGAAACGCACAAAAGTAGATTTTAAGAATTATATGTGTAATAACGCGCGTGAGGGAAGAAAAAAAGATTTCGCATTGAAGTAAAACAGAAACACACATTTATTATTTCTAAATTAAAATTTATAGGAAGTTTTAAGTCAATAAGAATCGCTGAAGCGGTTCGTCGTCGTGTTATCGGCATCTCGAGAAAAATGCATGACATTGATCGCAAAAAAGAAAAATTGTTTCCTCGAAATTAGAAGATTATATATCACGACTTTAAATATCTCAATATATTTTCACTTATTTGTGATCTTATTATTATTCGAGAATAATTTTTTAAGAGTAGAAGACTTTTCTCTCTTGAGGCTTTCCTCTGGATATTTGCTGCAGCTATTTTGGACGATGGTATCAGAAGCGAGAAGATATAGTTGCAACAATTTTTCTCGCACTTACGACGAGATATCCAGATAACCGTCTAAGATCAGCCAACCGCAGCGATTATCTCGAAAAGTCTCGGAATAAATGTGTTACATTGCGTATTAATTGCTCGTCGAAGAACGACTAGGCCGTTTCTGTCAAGTTTTTAACAGATATGTCAAACTGATCTTTGAAGGATAAAAAACTGATATACCCCTGTTTCTGTGCATCTTCTTGCCAATACACGATGCCAGATTTATTTTTGTAAATTCTTTATTAATATTTTTTGTTCGAATTCATCTGAAGACACATATAGAGCACTTTTTGTTTTTACAAATTTTTTTTAATTTATTTGCGCAGTTAACGCGAGATTTGTGCATCTCTGCTTCGTTCAGAACTACGTCGCCCGTTCAATCAAAACGTTTTTTCAAAACGTTCGCTTCACATGAGCTACGCGAGTTGGACAAAGATTCTACATAAAAAAAAAAGAAAAAAAAAAAGAAAAAGAAAGTTAATATATTACGGAAGTTTATAATTAGGTAATATTATAAAAATTTCGGGGAAATCTGTTGCGCGATTGATTCCTTCGTCTCTCTAAATGTAGAAATGTAAATGTTTTTGATGATAGAAACTTCAACTCTTCCCTATACTGTATCGATGATCTATATATATGTTTTTTCGTGTTATTATATATTACATTATACATCTTGATGTCTCTCTTACATCGTTTATGGAAAAAATCGCTGTGTGCTCTTCCGAAGAAACTTTCTCCTCTTTAGAATTCCGAATTTTACGTCATCACTGAGATGTTTATAAAGGCATTCAGAGCTTCTCTATTCCTTTTATATATATATATATATATGTATCTTTATTATAATTTATTGTTACTTTTAATATGTGGATTCTATCGATGCTTTACGCACGAAGTATATGACCTCTATTGTCGTTGTATATTCGTTCTCCGTCGAAACAATTTTTGTCAAACTTTCGCATGACCATTACCTGCCGATATCGTGTTCGCTACAACAAATTTCGAATATCGTTAACACACGAGAGACAAATATATAAATAATCAAAAATCGACAATTTCTCGTAAATAAGTGTAGCTCGTGGCTAATGCGAAAGTTCCATAATTACAAACACACACACACACATACACATTCATATATATATATATATTGCAACAATGTTGTTTATACGAATTCACAAATAATCGTTCGCTGATTGTTGACTTAATGATGCAAAAAAAAACAAGAATATTATTAATTTTCTTTTTCCACGTAAACAGAAGTGTGTTGCATATCGTGTGATATACAAGTAACATCGTACAAAAAAAACGGAAGGAAAAGAAAGAATACGAAAATCAAAGCGCGTTTACTCTTATAATACGTCTTCTTTGTGTTCTGATATTTTTGCGACACAGTGGAACAGAGCGATAAGATATTAACATTGTGATGAGATCGTGAAATATTATAAAACTCTTATTCGTTTTCTGCCTTAAACATATTTACCGTAAGTGATAATTATATATTATTATTAGTTGTGTCTAGACATAAGAACAAATCACACACACAACACTTATGTATCAATTAAAATTGCAACATATTAAAATGTTGGTATTAGTGTTGATATTTTTGTGTGCGTTAATTACCAAATAAAAGAGAAGCGCCAGAGCAAAAAAAAAAGTAACATTGATTGACAAAACACACATTGTGGATGTTCCCTGAAACTCGATTACATACAAGTTAATTTAAAGAAATTATATTGCGACAAGTGAAATAATGCGTTTTTAAGTTTATTTCAACTTTTGGTGTAAGTTTTATTATTGAGTGGCTTTTAAAAATATAAAATTTTCTATTTTTGATCGCAACATACTTTTACCTCACTAAAGGCGATTTTTGGTGATCGTTTGGTACATGTACCAAAATATAGTTAGTATATATACAAACTATACTTTGGTACACTTTGGTATATGTACCAAAAATCGCCTTAAAAGATGTCTTTACTTTGTGCAAATTCAACCTATTCACAATCTCAATTAAAAAGTTTTCGTCTCAGAGAACGGGGATGTAATTAATAAATCAATAAAGATATTAAGCAAATTGAAACAGTTTAGATTACGCACAATACTACCTCTTTTTTCTTGTGATCGAAAATTGACTCATCGTTTTCATCAGTGGTAGCTGTTTTTTTTTTTTTTTTTTTTTTTTTTTTTTTTTTTTTTTTTTTTTTTTTTTTTTTTGTTCGTCGTGGTGAACCAATCGACGCAAGAGAAAGGACCGTGACGAGTTGAGGTGGGGTTCCCAGCTCGTCTTGCACGCGGTCCGGGATGAGATGATACAGCGGTGTGTCCCGTTGTGTCACCGAACTTAGAGGAGTTACAGGAGGGAGGATTTCATATACTCCCTCCGTGGAGAACTTTAAAAGCTTAAGGAGAGTCTCTTCCTGTAATGAGCACGGCAGAGTCCTGC
>QVNZ01027510.1:0-11422 GCA_014825645.1 Pseudomyrmex dendroicus
ACGGTGCCCCCGTGTCAAGCTATTACGAATACTTATGAGGCAATTCGCGTGTCGAAATTGATAATCGCGGACGAGCAAATTGAACGTGATGCATCACGATCGAGAGCGCATTGTTTCCCCTCGCGAAGCTCGAACGCGCCGATCAAAACTAAAATAAAAAAAAAAACAAACAAAAAGTGAAATTGGAATCAGTCGTGCTTTTAATTGATTCGTTCGGAGACTTTAAACAGATTTATAAAATAAATTAAAAAGCGTGACGTTGTTACTTTCCACGTTGAAAGATCAACATCAATTACGCGACTCGACTATCCTTCAAAGGCTTTGTCGGAATAGAAACAGAAAATGCGTTTTTTGTTTCAATTTCAAACGAAACAATCTGTGTCTCGCAAATGGTTTAGAGCACGAATATTTTCTACGTTAACACGAATTGCTCTACAAACAGAAATACCATCTGGTATCTCGCGAATAACTTCGGCTCGTTCCGACTTCGCTTCACCGATACCGTAAATTAACGCGAAAGTAGACGCAGGCTCTTAATCTAGATAAACCGGTATTTCTTATCGCGCTCGAAAATCTATCGAAATCAACTTCAACGCGCGCCAGAAGACTTATTAATTCGAAACCATTGAGAATCACGATCATAACAAACTAACTTTCTAAAACACACATGTGAGTTCGCTTCAAAAAATTTCGCGAGATAATTTCACGAAAGGTAAAACTCGCGCGAGGTAAGTAACTTTGTTAAAATAAATTTGTATGTGTAATTTTGTGAATGCGATCTCCCGAGAAAGTGAATATCCGCCACTGGAGCGGTGTGTTTGCTGAATGGATATACTTTAAGAATGGCGAGACCAAATCTATAACACGTGTCTCCGCCGGACAGAGACTGCAAAGGAGGAAGAGTTCAAGGCAGATATTGTTCGTGTTCACGGGGCGAAACTCCGGTGTCAAGGGCGGCGGCCGACGAGTCTTGACGTATTACATATATATATGCGTGTATATACGGAGGATATTAAATTATTTACCGAAGCGTGTCTCTCGTCGGTGCCCTTGAACTCGCCGAATATATATTCCATTAAGGAAAATCTCTCTCGTTCGGATTATATATGGCGTGCGCTGTACAAGACGTTTAACGTCGGTGTTTATTCGACAATAAAAGGAGAGTTGCATCTCTTTCCCCTGTGTGGAACGTGTGCGTACAACCGAGCGTGCAACGACGCGCGCTATAATTTTCCGTAAATGTTTTTTTTTCTCTCCACGCGAAAGTGGCGCATGTGTATATACGTAGTAGCAGAAGCGGAAGTTCTGCAACGCCGCGTTCTGACCGCGCGTTTTTGATCCGCCTTGTATAAAAGTCGGACGCCCGTTAATTTGTTTCCTGCACCGCGTGAGAGAGACCCCGCGGTCGTGCAAAGATACTACTACGCGATGACGCACGCGAAAAAGCGCTGGTATGGGTTGCGACGTTTTCAAACAAGTGCCCGGGCTTTGCTCGACTTTCAAATCCGAGTCTGTGCGCGGCTAATTACTCGCGTGAGAGATTTACTTGACGGGAATCGATCGGCATACATCGAAATGTGTAATAACACGTTGCACGTTCGAGAGAATTTTAATAATTGCCGATTTCTTTCGCATAGGGCGTAGTGCTAATAATAAGCTGGTATAGGAAGCTAGCAGCGCGCGCCATCGCCGTTGGACGGCTAACGGTTCTCGCGAAAACGGGAATGAATGCACGGAGAGAGAAATTGAGGGAAATTCTTCAAAATGAAAATTCCCGCGCGCGCGAGAGTCTCGAATATTTTCACATTTATTAAAAAAATAGTTTTTAAACAAAATATTTCGGTTAATTCGATTTTTATTTAGAATCGCGTGTATATCTATACACAGAATTAGCAGAGAAGTATTAGCGTATGAATGAACGAATTTTTGGACGTTCTCGCGTATTCTCAGCCGACGATTATGAATGACACGCGTCGAGAGCGCGGTGCACAATATTTCTACGCGCACGCGAAGATAATAAATGCGACTCGTCCCTGACCTCTCTCATCCGACACCGGCCGGTAGTAAAAGCTAGTTAAGATCGGCTATACTGTATGCAACGGAAGAAAGGAGGAAGGCGCGAGGAAAGAGCGCCATTAACCTAAATATCCGGCGGGGATTCACCGCGCGGCATCGGCGCGTTTTCCCTCGCGCGCGCATCCTCATCACGCGTTGTTCCCAGATAATATAAACCCACCACGGCGCGGTTTTTCCCGTCGCCGCTGCCGCGCGGCGCGTTGTTTCCGACTTTCGGATAACTAATTAAAAGCGAGCACACTCTCTTTTCGCACGGACGCCGAGAGCCTATAATAGGTGTAACACACCGTCAGGCTAATTTCTATTTCATCCTAATTCGCCTCGTCGGGGAAACGACGAGTCGGACGATTGAACATTGAATGAAATGAGATGCGGGGCGAGAGTAAAAGTTTCACGCGAGCGTTGGAGCATGAGACGAGCGGTCGCGATGTTACAATGGAGGCATCGCGTAGTCAGTCACGATTGAAATACGAGCTCGAAGCTATACAACACAGACGCGTCAGAATCAACCATTACGCGTTTGGGCAAAAGCGACTGGTTGCACCGGTTGAATTCCTTCAGCTTCGTTCGCAACACGGAGTGTCTCCTTCCGCAAAAAAAAAAAAAACACATAACCACATGTCCCGGCAACGGGAAAATGTATCTACCTAATAAAAAAAAAAAAAAAAAACGTCAAATAGCGAATTTCCGGGCGTCGTAAAAAAACGCGCGAGATCGAAAGTCGTGTCGATGAAACTAAATAATAGGGACCAGACAAGCTACGTCGTACGAACGTAGTTGCCTTCGACGTGTAGTTAATCGAATCGGTCGTAATTACGTCGCTCGTAAATTTTAACGATCTTTCGATCGGAATAGCGATCGATGTGTGTAAGAAAAAGAGACGTTATTATGGACAATGTTGCGCGGAACGTGCTACAACGATGGATTTGCGAGAGTGTTTCTTTTTTTTTCTTTTTTATTGCTCGCGTTGTGCTGTCGAAAAAGCTGTATTGCGCGTATCGATCGTTGGCTGAAAATGCATATGTCGATTTTTAAATATATTCAAATGGACGAAAATACTCGTGTCTAACTCAATGCGTTCGCTTAGGCAAAAATTAAAGTATCTTTTATTTTGATATATTGACGGCAAAGCTGTATAAGCTGTATGTAGCCGCTACGACAACCGTTATTTAACATCGATGTGAATTTATAGAAGATTATCAGTCGCGCGATAAAAAGTAATGCAAAATTATTCTTCGTCTACGTGATAATTGCCATAATATCGAATTATTCCATAAGATACTGATTTTATTGGGTTGTGCATAATATAACGATAATAATTACAAAATTAATTACGTTTAAATTAAGCAATTAAATAATTCGCGCGTATCTTTATACATGTATATATATTTTATTTATATATATATATATATAAGAGATAAACTACATATAGTTTATCTCTTACAAAAATTGCACGAAATTTGAAGACAATCTGGATATTGCACGTTTAATTTTCTACAAACGCGAATAAGAGAAAATGATTAATATAGAAATTAAAAACTGTCGCTATAATATATATTAAATATATCAATTGTATAATGTGTGTGACACAAACATTATACAATTGATATGCTAAGCGAATGTTACGCTTAACAAAAGATTGATCCGAATATTTGTAATTCTTTTTCCGTAATGTGCGATACCGCTGCTAAAGTGTGTCAGATGAAAGTCCGAGATGAAAGTGGGGCCGGGCACAACGATGCTACGCGTTAAAACCTCTCTGCATCTAGGTTTAAATTATCTCGCAAACGGAAACATTGTGGAGAAGCTCGGCGACAACGCGGTATTTACGAGAATGAGTATCAACTGACTCGGCTGTTTTGCTCAAGCAACTTCGCTACTTTAACGGTAGACGCTCACGAATACATTCAGGAATTCGCACAGCCTGCAGGTGCGAGACCCGAAAGGTTAACCGAAGTGTCTACGACGAGGTTTTAGCAACCTCGAGCGCTTTTGTGTTTTCTCTGCTTTCCAACGATTTTTGTTATATATGAACGTCCATTGTTACAACGCGCTTCTTTTCGGATTTCTTTCATGTTTGTGTCGACCCAAATGAGGCTCAGAGAAAGATTTCTTTCTTATTCTACCTGAGACAAGTTTTGAAGTGTTTCGACTAGTTTGACACAGTTGACTTAGACCTCTTGTTCGTATTTCATATTTTATTTTCATATTTTTAGTTATATATCGCAACTAAATTCCGTTACTTGTAACAATTTCCTTTTTTTCTCTCACTGTCTTACTAAATCGTCTTACGTTATACTTGCATAATAATAATAATTTGTATTTGCAAATGTAGATTTGTTTGGAAAAGAAAATAAAGGCCTTTGAAATTCATTTTACATCGTGCTACGTCTAATCGTGAATACTAGTTTTGTCTGGGATACGAGTTGAGAGAAGCGTAATAGCGAACGGAGACGTCGGAATTTGTTTTATTCCAACGCGAGATTGGATTCGATTTCCGAACGATTTTTCAATCGATCCTTATCCGCGCACTTAGCGGTTTACCAGGGGCGATCATTAATCATATCTTCATTAAGATCGGTTACCGTTTACCGGGCGCGGCAGCACGGCAACGAATAGGAGAGAACTTCGCGGGACGAAGAAAGTGGTGCACTCACCGTCGCGGCTTCGGACGCAGTATCTCGTGACCCGTATCGGAGATGCAGATGCTCAGGCTCAGTGGTCCCCCGTAGTGTTCCGACGGCGCGCCGGCGTTCGGGACGGTTGACTGCTGAGGGCTGGAAATACCGCCCCAACCGAAAGAGCTACCTAGGAAGAGCGGCTGCTGCCCGCCGTCCATTGTCGGCCGCTCCAGGTTCATGTTGCCGTGTCCGAGAATCACCGATGGAAAACCTGCGGATTATTATCGCGCGTTTACGCGCTTGTAACATTCAGCCGCATCATCTCGCCAGGCGTTTCTTTTGCGATCTCGGAAGCGAAGGGGAGCAGTTTTTTGTTGCACACATGCGGAGCGAGAAATTCGCGCTTGCTGTATAATTTTCACGGAGATTATATATCAACGCTTTTATAATACACACGATGATTATTTTATTTCGATTTGCCTTGTTTTTCGATGCCGCATTGATCTCCGAACCAGAGAGAAAGAAACAGAGAGAGAGAAAGAAAAACTAATACATTACATATATAAGTTTTTAACACATTTTATATATGTATTCTATGTATATATTTATGTTGATCTTTAATCCCATATTATATTCCACCAAGCTCTGAACAAGATATTCCTTCATACATACATAGAGATGATCAGATCGAGTTTCGCTGCTCATCGTCGCTCAAGAAAAGAACATCACCGCAAAAAGCATTTCTAACCTGACGAATGAAAGGAAATGTTGCACAAACACGCGTTGCTCGAGATAATACAGAAACTCAACTATATTTCACACGAGAGAAGAAAAACCTAGCTAATCAGAAATAATCTATGAAAGAAGAAAGTAATTACGCGAAACTTTCTCGAGCGCGAAGGTCATTAACGAGCACCCGGATAATTGGTGGTGGGTGGATAATTAACGCGAGAGATGTTATCACACGCTCTAAGAAAAACCAACAATTCAAAGTTTTATATACACACAATAGCAAACAAAATCGACAATGAAGATAAATAATTCCATTGATGTATACTGTTCGAGCTTTTACGGTCTATTGAAACATCGCGTGTCTTCGAATGCGGAAAAACTCGGAAGAGAAAGAGAGGAAAAAGGAGAAGAGGAAGCGAACGCATCCAGAAGAGAGAAAGACTCGCGAGGGAAAGGAAAGTCGAGTGAGAAAAACGCGGAAAATTTAGTTTGCAAACAAATGTGCCACAACTTAGCGCAGTTCTTTCTATGTTACGTCAAAAGAGTCTATCTTCACGCGAAGTGAAAAACATTCCGGTAGCGTATTCGTAGGGACGACGAATAAATTACGGAACGGAGAGCCCCTGGATTTGACCGGTTGCGATAACCCAGACAGATATACTTGGACCAGATAAACGGGCAATGAGCGCACGTTAAAAACCGCTTCGCGAATGTATTATCGGACGCGTCGTGGAAACAGCGGGCGATTCTCTCTCGCTCGGGAGAAGTGTATTTCGGATCCCAGGGTCCCTCTTGCGAGATGAGAAATTTTGTCTCAATATACGAGGCCTCGCGTCGTCGTGTTTGTACACCGCTCGTGTTGCTCTCTTTGACGAGCTTTGTATGCAATTACTCTGCCAGGCTCCCAAAGTGCTTCCTTAAGCGTGCGTTTCAAGAAAGAGGGGGACATCCCGGACCCCTTGACGTGCCTGTTCGGCCGCTCTTTCGAAGAACTTTTATCGATATAATGTTCGCCGAAACTCTCATCATCGGTAATAGTGCAACAGTTCTCAACGTTAGAATGACAGGACAGTCACGGAAACAGTAGTTCGTGCAATTTTTTTCGGCAAAAGTCTGAATTTGTACCACGAAACAAGATATTGATCAAAAATCAAAGAACGTTCGTTTCATTAAAATACAATTAATTTTTAAAACTGAATTTTTTATTTAAATAAGTAGAACTGTACGTGTCAGAAAAATGTTTTTTTCAAATTTTTTTTCTGACTTCAATTACGTAAAACTCTTCGATCTGTGAGAAGATGTCAATCGCATTGTTTTGCTACACGTGATGATATAAATGAATTTTACGACTCAATTTGACGAACCTCAACTTGATGAATGATTTAACATGCGGGATTCTGAAGTAACTGAAGTAAACTAATTAATGTAAACGAACTTGCCAAAAATGGCGTTGCGTCCTGAAGTGTATTTAACTGACCTCGACTGGTCTCGCACACATCTGCCTTTCTAACCGATTGGCCGCGTATACGTGCACACGCACACCTGGCAATGGGACGGGCGTGTACACGAATATGAAGCTGTGCTCCCCGACGTAAACCTATCATTTGCCAGAAGAAAATCAGGGTCAACCGGTAATCGTTAAGTGATTTTGTAAAAAGCGAACTGGAAGCTGAAGATTCTCGGAAAATTATGCAGTTTATTTGGAAGTGACATTTATCACAAAATATCGTTAAATCCGTGATTTGTGATGTTTCTAAAAAAAACATTAACTTAGTACATAAAAAATTAATATATTATGCATGTCTACATCTAAAATGTTCTGATTTAATTGTGTTTGCGCGTAAAAAAAGTTTTCGGATAGTTCTGTTATTTTTTTTTTATTTTGAAGAGACTTTAAAAAAGTTTCCTATCTATATAGCTTATAAAAGGAGAACTCGAGAGGTTCTACGATCAACGTCACTGAGTGCATCGAAACAACGCACAGTGATGCCTTCGAGGCAACACCTGACTCGTTTCGATCAAGCCGCTGATGATTACGTTCTTTTTCGTGTCACTCACGTCAATGTTATACACACGCTAATTTTGATAAAAATAAATTTTCTTTCTATTTATATCGTAAATATGTAAAACTGCTATTTCTGCTTAATAAAAAGTAACGCAAGAAGTCAAATTTATCCTATATTTATTTATTTTTATTTGTATATTTTTATTCAAGCTTGTTCAATCCGTCTGCTCTTGTATTTCTATGTCTTTTATTTTGGCCTAAGGCTCTCTCTTTGTTTCTCAAATAATTAAGGTTTAAAACATAAACAATTATGCAATTGTGAATTTAGAGCTAAAATTAAAAAGTCATGTGTGAGTTAGAAAAAGAATTTTCCGTGCGCGCGTTTAGACCCAAAGAATCTATCATTTTAAATATATGTCTCTATATAAAAAAATAATACAGATTGGCAACATCAATTACAATTTGATTATAACCGCGGATTTCCGTTCTATATATCTGCTCTCTTTAATTATAAAGATAGAAATATTGCATCTCTCTCTTCTCTTTCTCTCTCTTTCTCCTAGAATCATCGTTTACATGAATAAATTTCACTTAGCAATTTAAGCGCTTGATGCTAATCTAATCTAATCGTGTACAGTATACTAGCTCGCATGGAGCGTTAAAAAGAAATATTGATGCTTAGGATGCAATGAGATCAGAGAAACGAAATAGTTTATGTCCGTAAAAAATATTAATACAAGGCAATTCTCGTTTAAGGCGCTTCCTACATATTTAATGTCTACACATAAATAAGTCATTATTAATTTATATTTTTTGTATTGTTCTCAGGTTTGCTTATATCGAGAAAGAGAGATAGAGAGAAAGGAGAGAAAAAATTACGAAAGGTCCATAAACTCGATCACGCCGACAAAAATACGGGACGCGGAATACTCTCTTGACGCGACGTTGAAACTCTTGTACATACACCCGGCATTGAATACACGTACACACACGGTATAGTGTGTATAAGCACCGGCGTGCACGCCGGTCGTCCGCCCCGCGACCGCCGCATTCCAAGGGCTGCCCAAACTAAAGCTTATACCGATACCTTATACTCTTCTCCGTTCTCTCTCTCTCTCTCTCTCTCTCTCTCTCTTTTTCTCTTTCCTCTTTCTCTTCTCCTTCCGCGCGTACTTCATTCCAAGATGTCCTCCCTCCTGTGACTCGCTCGTACCCTTTACTCTCTCCCCCTATAGCTCCCCTTTTTTTCATTCCTCCCTCCCGTTTTTCCCCGCTGCTCCTTCTCTATCCCTTCCTGTCGTCTCTCGCGAGGATACGCGCGCCTTGTCGCTCTACTCGGACAAATTTACATATTTCTCCTGTCTTCCTCTTTCTCCCTTTCTCTCTTTCTCTCTTACTCACTCTTACTCACTCTTCTGTCTCTTTTTCCTTCTCTCCTGGATCGCGATGTGTCGTACGACACCTGGCACAATCCTCCACCAGAGTCATCGAATTTCACGATCACGGTATTTCACGAGATTGACGTTCGATTACTTTTCGTTCGTGTACGGACTGTGTATTTATGTTTTTTTCAACGCGGATTTCCGAAATCAATTTTTGAAAGACGCTGATTTAACTTCGACCTCCGAGAGTTGACCGCCTCTTTTTCTGCGTTACGAAAGAGTTGAAGAAACATTAGGAAATCAAGGGTAAAGTTAATACGGTTCAGACAAATATTGAAAAAATCGGCTCCAACGATCCTAACGGTCAGGCGATTTAGGATCCACAAACATTACTTAAAATTAAGTAAGATTTCTCTGAGATGGAACATGTATGTACACATAGAAAATGACTTGACACATAAAACTGCATATGTTTGGGTTCCATGAATATATACATATATATATGTATATACACACATATATACTTGTTTTATATGAATATATGCATGTATTTTCCATCGCGATTAAACTCGTATATCTCAGTATTGCATAACTTTACATGTCGTGCGACTTGAGAGATTCTCAACAGATTGGCAGTTCTAGTGTGATAACTGTGTATGAATTTAAATAGTAATTAAATTGCATGTAAATAAAGAAACAAGATCGAGAGACACGATAGTGTCTCTCGCATCAGTATGAGTGTTTTACTTTTGAATATCTTGTTACAAGACAAATCGAACATAAAAAAAACACATAACGGAAAAATTTTATCAAATGTTACTCACCAAAACTTGTTCAACGTTGATGAAAAGAGGCACATGTATGTCCTCGCGTCGTCGGACACATATCTGGGAGACAAAATTTTTGTGATTGGAGATCCCACTAAATTGTTGTCTCACTTACACTATACTTTTTACATCCGAAAATACCATGCGGTTTTGTTTGTAACCGCACTTTCCATATCTGTTTATAAAACAAATAAAAAGAATTTCATCTCTTGCCCTTCCAAAATCAAAATAGAACTTATCCTACAACAATGTATACTGATTTCTTTATTTTATAAATTCAAATATGTATATATATATATCTATGAGTAATACTGTAATTTCTAACGATTACTTGGTAAAAAGTTCTATTTTTAATGACACAAAGATATCATTATCGCTAGCATTCTCTTTACAAAATTATGTTATGTGATATCACATACACGTACACACACATACACTCTTTCTCTATTTTAACTTCATAAACTTTAGATATATAGAAGAACTATTAAAAACCTCTTAAAAATAAACTCGCTTTATTTGAAACCAATTTAAACATTCTCCTGAACACAAAATTCTTTTCGGAGTGATTTCTCCTCCTTTTATTTCTTTTTGGAGAATCTCTTCTTTTCTTGCTTCCACTGTATCAAGATATATACACATTCCTTTATATTTAAAGCACGTAAAAATACCTACGTGGAAAAGGATAGTTGAACAAACCTTTCGAGATGTTGCGGCGCATCGGCACGCGCGAAGACAAGGCAAGCGCAGCGTGAAATTGTAAACACGCCCGGGCCTTTAAACGCGTTCGCACAGTGAATCGCTCTCCGCTGCCGAGATGCCGATCCGACCTAATAACGAGCCGATATTCACACGGTATATGTAGGCGCAGCCGAGTGTCTTTGCGACGCGCAAGATATCACTTCCGAATTCGAAAGTTGTGCGAGAGATGCCCGATGTTCGCGGCGACGTTTACGTGCGCGCGTTTGTCGCGCTTGTTATCTCGCGCCGAGCACCGTGATCGGTGAAGTCGCCGCCGCTTTTCGGCAGCTGTCAATTACCACTAACACAGTTGCCGCGTTTATGCAGCATCCCGAGCCCGCGACCACTTTCGGTCCAGACCGACGACGAACAAAAAAAACCGCGCGACTGACAAAAGCTGCATTACCGCCATCTAACAAATCACTTCGAAAAACTAACGCTACTCGTTCGCGTTATCGACTACAGCTACATACTTATCGACAAAAAATAAATAAGACGTGACAATCACTTTGACAAAACGATTGTATCGAATTGCGATATTGCGATTCTCGTAGTATAAAATCAGAGGAAAGCCTGAAAGCGACCAGGCCGCATAAGAGAATGTGTAATCGTTTTGCCGCCCTATAAGTCAGCGCAATGTCAATTGGTGCACATTGGAAACTACATAGCAATGTCCACGAGCGACTAGTCGCTGCGTATGCTATGTCAAACGTCAATATAATTCTATTCCGTGATATGTCCACCAGTTGCCATTCTATTCTGTGCGATGTGCACAAGCAACACTATAAAAAGACAAGAAATTCTTTCTTTTTAGAATCAAGATAAATTTAAATTTACTCATATAAACTTACACATGTACATGCGTGTGCTATATTTTTTAACCACACCAAAAGCAGTACATGTTACTACATCTGACAGTTTTTTAGTCGTTCTTTTAGGATAGAATAAAACCGCATTTTGTAGAGATAGGACGAAGGAGATCCATGTCCACGTTTGGACATAGTTTTCGTACCGACAAGTCGGTCTTTTACATGACTACGT
>QVNZ01027512.1:0-11441 GCA_014825645.1 Pseudomyrmex dendroicus
TATATATATATATATATATATATATATATATATATATATATATATATAGAAAGAGAGAGAGAGCTTCTAGAGATTTGATTACTTACTATAAACATATGAATAAATATATGATAAGTGTATTGATAGTTCTTGCTTGTTTATAGTATTATAATTTATATATACATTATATATATCATATAAAGCGAATTCTTATTGAATTATGAAGTAAAAATTATTATTATTATTATATATGTATGTATATGTGTATATATATGTATATATATATATGTGTATATATATATATATTTATAAAATATATGTATTTAAAATTTATTATATTACAAAATAGGTGTGCGATTATATGTTATTTTATGAAAACTTTCATTGTTATATTTATTCTAACGATAAAAAGAAAAAAAAACAGATATCCAAAATATTGTTCCTTCTTCCTCGTTTTACCTTCAAAATTAGAAAACAAAATTGTACGAAGTATAGTACACACACCTCCAAACACATACAGTTTTTACGAAACCATTTGTGCATCTTTTTACAAATAGTAAATCTTTGCACAATGTTTTTCAATAAACATTTTGCAAATACAATCAATGAATAAACTTATTTATCAACGAAAATACTGTTATTATTTGGTCATACATTTTAATTAATAATTACTAACATATGTCAATAATGAGATTATATATATATTGATTTCAATTTATAGTTTAGATTTTTACAATTGTGAATTACATTAATTTTTCTAAAAAAATCTTGCATTATATAACTAGTGTTTAGAACATCTTTGTTGTGTTGGTCCCATGGTGTAATGGTTAGCACTCTGGACTCTGAATCCAGCGATCCGAGTTCAAATCTCGGTGGGACCTTGTCGTTTTTTTTCTCCTTATTTTTCTCAATTTTAAAAATTTAGAAGTTGTAACTTTTTATGCATAAAAAAGTTCGATTATGTATCTCGCATAATATTATTATAAGATAAAATTTTGTTTCTCGCGCTTTTTTTAAAAAACAATACAATAGTAGAACAAAAGAAACAACTTATTGTCATAAACCAATTATGTTGTATTTAAATAAGATTGCGTAGTTATTGGTGTAAATTTAAAGATTATTCATATTTCTTTTTTGTATAACGATTTAAATTAAAATTTTTTAATTTAAATTTCTTATAGGATTTTTACGTAGAATATGTAACTCACGTCCGAGTATTCTTATAGATACAGGTAGATTTCTACATTAAAACAATGTTTTTTGCATATCAATATAGTCATAAAATTTAAAATCATTCAAAATAATCAATCAATCATGTTGATTGTTCACAAAAATACCTCGAAACTGCTTAGTGTTGTGTTTACGCAATACATATACCTACATACTTACATAGGTATGCAGCGTGCACAGGCTGGAGCAGATGCGTTTATTGCATCATAATATCTCAATAATATCTTAAACAATGAAAAGTACAATTTTATATGTAAAGACATTACCGCTCCTGTTTGTACATATATACGAACCAATATATATTATTATCTAAGCTGGTATACATTACGATTACAATTAGTAGTTTATTTAAATAATCTCACTAAAAGTAGTTTATTTAAATAATCTCTTAGCATAAAGTTTTTCTTGCCGATTATGTATTACAGAAAACATGAAAAGCTTTGGGGAATACAACAAAATTGATCATATTACATCCGACAAAGATAATCCCGTAGTTTTTTTGGATGTTGCAGTTGACAGCGAGAAAGGTATGTCGCCTGCGAGGTTATAAGTACTATGTACGTACGCAGATAATAGTGAAACTTATATTTTTATGTTTGCTCATATCTATAGTCGGAAGAATTGTTATAGAATTATTTAAGAAAGTTGTGCCACGAACTGCCGAAAATTTTCGTGCATTATGCACCGGCGAAAAAGGAGCCGGTATAAAAGCCAAAAAATTACACTACAAAGGAAGTATTTTCCACAAACGTAAGCATTTTTGAAACTTTGAATATATAATCTTGTACTAATTAAGTAACAGAAATTTTCTGTGAAGTCACATAGTAATGTAAAAAAGCAAGTGATAGCAATTGATTGTCATATAACTTGATTTTATAGTCATCTCACAGTTTATGATCCAAGGAGGAGATATTGTTAATTATGATGGTACTAGTGGAGAAAGTATTTATGGTTTACATTTTGAGGATGAAAATTTTATATATAAACATCGAGAACCTGGACTACTAAGTATGGTAAATGAAGGACAGCCAAATTCCAATAGTTCTCAATTTATCATCACTGTTCAACCTTCCACACATTTGGATAACACTAATGTTGTATTTGGAAAAATAATAAAAGGCATGGGTGCTGTATTAGAAATCACTAAAGTACAGACTGTGAAGGATATTCCAGTCCAAGTAAGACCGTCTGTCTCTTAAACATGAGAGTAATAATTTTTGCACTCTTTAACAATTAATTAGATTGATCTACTGGTTTGTTTAGAAAATAAGTATAGTTGATTGTGGAGAACTAAAAAGAGATGAAAGTTGGGGATTGGAAGAAAATGATGGATCCGAAGATGTTTACACATCATGGCCTGAAGACTGGGATTATTCTTCCCATGTTGAGAAGCTCAGTGTAAATCGACTGTTTGTTATTATATATTCATAAAGTTATATAAAGACTATACTTCAGATACTATTTTATATTAAATTTTCATAATATATATAGCACAAATATATGGAAGAAGTCATAAGGAAGATAAAAAACTCTGGAAATGACTATTTTTTTAAGAAGAATTTTGTTGACGCTGCCAGAAAATACAAGAAAGCATTACGCTATTATCGTTGGATGAGCGCACAGCAAGACATGTCAGATACATTGTACACTTCATTGGCAGATCTCAAACCAATTCTGTTACTGAATTTAGCTGCTGTACGATTAAAGCAAAACAAGCCTCGTGAGGCCATAGATCTTTGTAACGAGGTGAGTAATATCTTATAAGAACATTAATGTTGTTTCACATACCAATCTTTTATTCAGGTTCTACAATTGGACAGTACTAATAGCAAAGCATTATTTCGACGAGGCCAAGCCTATGTTAATTTGAGTGAATTTAAGTTAGGACTAGCAGATTTGCAGCGAGCACTTGAAGCATATCCTAATAACAAAGATATTATACGAGAAATAAGAAAATTAAAACAGATGGAAAATTCTTATTTAGAAATTGAGAAAGCAACATGTCAAAAAATGTTTAATTGAGAATACACTTGTATATTTGTTTGAAAACTCAACTATTGTCGACTTTCCACTTAGCACCGCTTAACCAACACGACGTGTGCAGTAAAATTGAGTCATGGTTTTTTTTTTTATTTTTTATTTTTTTTATTATTATTTTATCTTTTATATATTAATAATATACGGCAGTCTTTATTTAAAACAAGAAATCAAGTTTTATATAATTTTATATACACGTAAATGTATAAGATTTCTAGATGGTAAGGTCGTAATCAAAAAAATGCATCAAAAAATAAAAAATGCATCAAAAAGCATGCTTTTTTTAATGATGTGGTAGTCATGTACTAACTATATCATTTGCAATCAATGTATCATATATTTATCAAAAAATGAACAAACATAAAGATATCTAGTAATCAAGTGTTTATTGTGTATCTCTTTATATATATATATATATATATATATATATATATATATATATATATATATATATATATATATTTGAAAACAAATGTCCAGACAAAAAAAGAAATATCTCAGGAATATTTAATAATATTTGTGGTAGATAGTATATATAACATGCTCTGAGTGTATATTTTTTTAAAACTTTTTACTATAAAAACAATTGTAAATAATATTTGAAATAAGAGCATATATGTATCTTTTAGTATGTTGTTAAAAAACATGAGAAATAAATGTAATATCACAGCTGTTTCTTTTTTATTTTTGTCTTACGAATGAATATAATGAATATTTTTTGTTATTAAGAAATTCTTCTGTTTTTATTGTGTAATTATACATATATATATATATATATATATATATATATATATATATATATATATATATATATATATATATATATAATTACATTTATTGAAAAAACATTATTAATAAGAATATAGAATAATACAATATATAGATTTATAATATCAAGTTTATTAAAGCTCTATGTATGTATATTTGCAGAATATTATTCTCGATTAGACACAGAAATTTTTGTCGCACATAAATATAACAAGGTGGAATCATTAATTACTAAAATAAACAGAGCTAAAATCACATCGTTTTTTTCTTTTTGCGTCGCTTTTAAATCGTGCTTGATGTACTAGTATATTTATAATGAAATGTAATGTTTATTTCACAACGTTGGATAATATCTACATAACAATTCTCGCAAGTAAGTATCTACAGTGTACCTAAATGTAAAAGCTATTATAGTGACTAGATTTAATATCGTGTTTCTATTATATTCTGAATATCTTCGGTATTTTGGATTGCGTATTGAAAGCAACACTTCTGCGCGTTTTACGTATGACTAAATAAATAAATAAATAAATAAATAAATATATATATATACACACATACACATATATAGATCTTATGGTTTTATTTTATTTTGAAAATAAACGAGAGTTTGACAACTAAATGTAATTTTTTTGAAGTAATATGAAACAATTTCAAAGAAATAAAAGAAAATGAATAAAAGTAATTAAATGCTTTTAGAAACGACTTAGAGTACAAATGTTTGATAATTATTTCAGTGAAATACATGCTTTACAAGTATATAGATACCGTCAGTTAGTCATATGGACGGAAAGTATCTGTGGAATTCCAATACACGAGTAACGTAACAATTGCACAAGTTGACTTACATATTTAATTAGTTATTGACATGAGTATGAAGACACTGCTTATATATCGCATTGTTTTTCATCAATACGTTTTGTTTAGACACGGATACTTTATTAGATCAAAATGGCAGCTTGTTCGTGATCAAAGTATCCCTTCTTTTATAATAAAATGACTTGTAATTAAAGTTAAATCCTGTTTTATGTAATTACGATTAGACTTACTTTTTGATGTTATTTACAGTGAGCATTTCCTTCTTCTGTTTTTCTTTTCTTTTGTTACGTATGTACTTTCTTTTCCAAGGAAAGAATATATTACCGTCCTATCGTGATTATATTACTCTCACAAGGCATAAAATATAGGATTTGACTCGGTACAGTCAAAATCTAACAAATTTCTTTGTCATCATCGACCATATCATCCTTCTCCTTCTCGCAGTTTTGAAAATTGTCCGATTCATTTTCGGTTTCGATCAGATTGTGCAGTTCTTTGCATAATATTTCCTCGCACACTTCACTGTCTATTGCCACGTTCTCTATTATATTTTCATAATTATCGGTCGCTTCGTTCTCAACCGCTTCTTTGAAATCGGATTCTATTACTTCCTCGCAACTCTTGAACATCTCGGGATTCTCGTTCGTTGAGTTTATCGCTTCTGGATTCTCGTTCGAATTCAAGATATCTGTATTGACCTCGTCGTCCGTTGTATCGGTGGACTGTGACACCTTTTTTAGCACACTGTCCACTAAATTGGACGCGAAGCTCTTGTTCTCGTTTCCTTCATGTATCATTTGATGTATTGGTAAACTTTGCGGTCTGTTAGGACGTCCGTACGGAAACGTATTCTCTTCGCCCGCTGGTGTGTGCACAGCAGATATCTCTGTCTGTGTAGCGACGCCGTTGTCAACGAGAATAGGTTTTGGATTCAGGCTAGACATGCAACGCTTTATCTCGGACATCGAATCTTGCAATTGTTGGACCTGATAAAGAGACAAAAGAATCATATAACGTAATAAAAAAAATGTTATCGTGTCTGTTCTTGCTTAACTCTTGCATCTGTATCAATTTACCTGAGTATGAAGTAAATTGCATGTCTGCGCGAGATTAGTGACTACATCTGCATTCGGTTGCAAAGTATTGTCCATGTCGTTAAAGGTATTCTCTCGATTATTACCCGGTTGTAGACTAACGACCTTCTTCCACAACGCATTGATCGCTTGCATTTGCAATAATTGCAATTTGTGTTCGCTCTCGAGAGCAGTCCTCGTCGCTTCCATGTCGGTCGACAATTTCCTGTATATTAATTTTATTTGTACATCCTATTCCACAGATAAATAATAAAGAATCATACGTTACCAAAGTATAAGCTTACTGGATGTATTTATTTGTTCTTATCATATCGATTGTTTTTAGTATATTGGTTGCTTTTTTATTCAGATTCCTCGTGTGATAGCCTCGCCACATTCTTTGAATGCAAATAGCAGCTTTTTCCGCTTGATCCTGATCTGTTTTTTAACCCGAGAAAATAACATTCAATATAAAAAAACAATGTGTATTTTTGTAAGTATTGATATTTAAAATATTAAAAATTAATATCTCTTTATACCTTTGTTGTTAAAAATTGATATCTTGATACCTTTGTTGCTGTCTTCTTGTCTTCTTTGGATAGCCCGATGCCGAATGCTGTCCAATTTCGCTTGACACACTTCGCTGTCCTCGTCGCTGCTCTGAGTTCTATTATCGGCATCACCCTCCTTATCTTCCTTGTTTATATTCTTAAGTCTCTCGTTTGCACTCTTCGGTCGTTGTATATTTCTGCCTAGATTGGGACTCTTTGTGTTTCTCTTCGCGGGCAATGTTTTGCATTGAACATAATTGTTGATTTTCACGCTGTGCGGATATTTGCTGTTAGCGTACGTCACGATCGGCTTGGCTATATTTGGTTTTACGCTACAGTTTGTCGCGGAATTGCTTTTCGCGAGTACATTTGCTTTGATGATGTTCAAATTTGTTTTTGCCATCGGATTTACAGTATTTATAATCGGTATTGCTTTTCCATCACCATCTATAGATGGTTTGCACGGTATTGTGATTTGACAGGGCGAGCTTAATTTGCTTGGTGTGGGCGTTTTCGGCAAAATTCGCGACAAGCCAGACGGTGGACGGAAGTCCGGACTCATCAGAGATTCTGGTACCGGAACCAATTTCGTAGCTGCTTGCAGAGGACTTGATGTTTCTGAGTAGAAAATGTTGTTTATTATTTAATCTGATTTCAATAGTTTTGATTGAGATACACTTTAATTGACTCACCTTCCATATCTTGCAAACTATTGTTTGACACCTTGTTATTCAGCGTACCGGAAAGCATATTAGGATCTAAGCTTTGGGTCATTAGATTCGAATCATGTTCGCTGCTCAATAAACCATGACATGAAGAAACCATAGTGTCAGTGTGACAACTGGAAACCATTCGATCTGGCGATTTCATCTTCAAGGAAGTCCTTGAAGAAGCTAAATAAACATAGTTTGCGATTATAACTGATATCAATAAACAAATGTTCATCATTTGTGTAAAATATATAATTGTGCTTGGGGATAGTGTCTGATGCTAGCACTGCTAGCAGAAGCACGCAAATGATATTGTAGTCTACTATAATCGAAATTATACGCTATTTAAAGGAAGAATGTGAACTATGTAAAAGGTTTTTTCCAAATCGTCCAAAGCTAATATGCTAACAAAATCTTCTAAGTAGCAACTGTGTAACGTTTTAACTGCTTTCATCGGCCAATGGTCGTTTGCACTATAAGCTCAAACAAAGCGACTGCTCACAAAGTACAAGAGGTGTAGGCATATGCACGAATCTGATTTTTAATTAATTATTTAATTGTGTTGTGAAAATTACAGATGTGTATAAGATAAAAATGGAAACGGACTAGTAATGAGAAAAAATTATAATAAAAATTATACATAGATAAAACTAATATTAAAATTATATTGAATTCTCTTGCACAAGTACTGAAAATAAACTATATAAGCTTCATTCATTATTCTCAATTTTGCACTGTAGATTTTTAAAGAATAATTATATATAAGAATAATTATATTTTAAAGAATAATTTAAAGAATATTAATACTATATCCTCATAAATCTCTTATTTTTTCTAATTTTTATTAAATGACGTGTTATAAAATTGCCTTTAGATTCTTGCACATTCCTACTATGTAATTTTATTCGATAAATCCTCAGCTTGACCTTGGATACCTTTGCAAAGGGTATGGCAGACACAGTATTTTGCTTCATAAAATTTTGGTGATTGTAAGCATTTATCTTCATAGTATGTCAACATTGGCACTAGAGAAAACAGATCATAACTAGGATGTGTCTGTACTGAATATGACGATTGGAAAATCTAGACCACTACTAGTCCACTTCTCGCGACTACGAGTAAATCGATCTCTAAAAATTGTCAATCTCAAAACTCGTTCTCTCGGTTTATCCGCGACGAACGCTATGTAAAAAGAAATGATACATTTATTAGACTCACTAGGTCGTCTGGGAGAGTTTGTCCTGTTATGGCTAAGTCTACGTCTAGCGGCTGGAGAAGGACTCATTGTCACGCTACTCAAGCTGTGCACGCTCCCGGCATCGCTCTGTTGATTCAATTGCTGCTGATGATGCTGAGCTTTGCTCAATATGAGCCTAAGTTTCCTGTCCGTCTCGTTTTCTAAGGACTCACCCGAGAGCGGACAGACCGACGCTAGATATTGAGCAAGTAATGCATGTTCACCAACGCGGAATTGTCTACCTCGTCCCTGAGAATACAGCCACTCCGCTTTCAAGCTGAGTAAGTGTTGTTGCCAATCAGTTCCGAAATGTTCATGTTCAATAGAACTCTTTATATATAATATGCAATATAATATAATATACAATTTTTATATATAATAAAAATTGTATTAGAGAGAGAGAGAGGGAGAGAGAGGAGTTTAAGGATATATATATATTTTGAAAAACCCACCTTTCAATAGGATCAACTGCATAACCGTCGATTGACTTTAAGCTCATACACCAATTAATAACAAAAGGTCGATAGTCAAACCCACTATAAACTACTTGTTAAGAATAATACACGCTATTGAATAATGTCATATACGTTAATGTAAACTAATATTCTTATGTATTAAAATATAATGAAAAAATTATGAAAGCAATGTTAAACACATGTGACTGCTTGTGATTAAAAATGAAATGCTATATTGTGTTAGTATAACAATTCTTTGTAGCTATAAAATATTTGTAATATTGAAAAATACAACACACATTAAAAGGCTTTACTACTTTCTAAATGCAATAATAATAACAAATGTGCATATATGTACAAAAAGGATACATATTGTTACCTGTCATACACACACATGGATTATTAGCAATGGAAAAATTCACCAAGTTTTTTAGATTAGCCAAGTGCGACATTTCATTCAAATCAGTAATATTGTTATTTGCCAATGTCAATGTTTCAAGAGATGTGGGCAAGTAGCGTTCGCATTGACGCAGTGTTATTACGCGATTGTTATGTAAGAACAATTCCTGGAATAATGTAAGAAGAACATTAAAAACGCTGAACAATCAGAAATATCACACAAAAATTATTATATACCTTCAAATTTCGCAAATAAGATATATCTGAGATATGACTGATACTGTTTTCAGACAAATCCAAGTGTTCCAGCTTAGTATTTGTATGTAGATGTTCAATAGACTAAAACAATATATAAAATAGAATGTTGCTTATATATTATATCTGTTCTTGATAAAATATAAAATTAGTAAAATAAATTGTACTATACCTTAATGTTATTACCAGCCAAACACAAAGTTTGCAAATTGGTCATATCCTTGATACCTTCTATTGTAAGTATACCATTATTGGCTAAATTGAGAGTAACAAGATTATGTAACTTAGATACTCCGTACATTCGTAGCAATTGATTTCTGACTATTGAAAGCTAGAAGAGATTAAAGAACATATACATATATTTTTGAATGATATGCATCAATTAAGAACAATAAGAATAATAAATAAAGTATAAATTATAAATATGCTATTATTAGTTTACTAACATAATAAATAAGTTTACTAACATAATAAAACTTCCACAAAAAATCTTTATTAGTTTTAATCTTTAAAAAGATCAGATATATAGGTACAAAACTAAGAAAACTTGTCCTATTTTCTCAAGAACCTCTCGTCATTTTACTTTATAAGTTAATGTTTTATATACAAATCTCTGCGCATAATTACCTTGGTAATTCTGTGATAGGAATCCAAATTATCGAGACGTTGTAAATCATTGTCATCTATGATCAATGTACTAATATCAGCATCTGAGGGACACCGGCTGAGTTTCTTGAGGCCCTGACCACTCAGGTCGAGAGTATCACATACCAGAGATTCTAAGAACAACATATTAGTCGGTAACGCGTAAAAACTAACATCTAACTTACATTTGGAGTGTATTAAGACACGAGGGTGATAAAAAAGAGAAATCAAATTGACAATCATGTGCAGAAGAGTGTATGAAAGAAAGTTCTAGTAAAGTGATACTAATTATAAAATTGTGAAACACACAAAGATATTCCGTGTATAAATTTATATATTTGTCTACTTCGTCGTCAAAGTGAATTATGTGGATATAATCATAAAAAATTTCAAAACGATCTCACGAACCCGTCGAAGCCATGACGAACACAGCAAATCACAGTAATAAACCGAAACTGATGGACGCCGAGACGTGTTCCCAGATGTCATTAGTTGTCATCAGTCGTTCGTCGTCGTCGAGTGTGTTCGTGACACCGAACAATATTGAATGAGATCTGTTCTTTGTAGATGCGCCGCCTAAACTTTGTGCAATTTTTATTTCTTCCTTCTCTTTCCGACGTTTATATTCGCATGACTGTTTCGCTTTAAGTACAGGAACATAGTGCAACTACAAAAAAAACAGACCTTGTACATACATGTTAAATTTTTACAAAGAAAAGAGAAGAGTAGAATTGTGTTGACGCTGCAATTTTGACGGAGAGTGATATAGAAGACGTTGCAACTTGGCGCTTACAAAGTACACATAACGTTCATAATTCTGTAACATTGTAGACAAAAATTTATGTATTTTTACACAGAGACATAGAACAAACTTCATTTTTTCTTTTTTGTAAAATATTCGGTAATTTTATAAATTTCTTACCGTGCCAATTCATTAATTCCAGTCGATAATATTTAAAGATGGTTAGTCACTTTGGAGAGGTAACATTTCCATCATCGCGAGCGTTTTGGGATGACGAAGATGAATATGAACCAGTGAAAAATTCTGAACATTGTTCGTAAGTAAAGATATTATATTTGTGTATATATTTTTAATATAGAATCCTAATCTGACTTTGTGTGTATGTGTATATTTATATTTTTATATTATGAATATGACATTTGTAATATTGACAGAAGAATTCTATAATATAGAAGTCTGTGAATATGTTACTTATATAATATATATATATATATATATATATATATATATATATATATATATATATATATATATATATATA
>QVNZ01027517.1:0-10730 GCA_014825645.1 Pseudomyrmex dendroicus
CTTAGTCTAAACGCAAGTTAGATTTTATAAAAAATATCTTTATCGAAATATGTTAGATTTCACGAGTCGTTGTGGCAGTTACAAAACCGGCCGGATTACAAAGTCTCCAGGGAGGTGCTAATGGTGGCGTTACAGAATTTGCAATACATCCTCGTGAAAGCTTCGGACAACGCTGAATTCACCAAAACCACGTACGTAATTATAAAAATGTCTTTATATGGAAATAATAATTGTCGTATATTTGTCTTTCGATATTTCTACTTTTCGGTGAACACATCGTTTGCGATTAGAGAAAATAAATTTTTAAGCAGCTTTTTACTCGATATGTTTGCGTGTTCAGACTTTTAGAAGCGTCTCTCGACGCGGCCGTTTTGACACCTACACACTCGCCACCGCTGGCGATCGAGGTTGAAATCTGTCAGTGCCCGACGGAATACAACGGCACGTCTTGCCAGGATCCCAGCATCGGCTATTACAGATGGTACAAGAACACCACGGTGACGTCCACCATCGTGATCGATCTTGTTGGACAAGCCAGGCGCTGCCAATGTAACAGCAGATCTGAAATGTGCAACAAGGAGACGGGATATTGCTTGGTAAGCATTATATTTGAACATTTTCTTATTACATGTGTGTACGCGAAAGATAATGGCGCGATAAGAAGTGTGCGAGCCAGATTTGATGACAAATTATATTTCTCACTGCGACAATGAGATGAATTTTGTTTTTCTATAATAAATTGTCACTTGCAGAATTGCAGAGAGAACACGGTCGGTCCGCACTGCAACGTTTGCGCCGACAGTTTTTACGGTCATCCGGAATTCGGAAGCTGTAAGCCGTGCCCGTGTCCGCAAGTTGACAAGAGATTTTCGAGTACTTGTGTCATTCGCGCGGACAACGAACCCATTTGTCACTGTAAACCAGGTACGTGGATAAAAATGGGAAAATATTATGAAAACATTTGTTTCAACTATCTTTTTTTTTTTTTGCGAGTCTAAGGACGTTGATTTATTTCCGATTTACTTCAGGGTACGTCGGTAGAAAATGCGAACGTTGCGACTACGCTTACTACGGCTCTCCCGATTTTCCGGACGGCAAGTGCGTTCCGTGTAATTGTAACCTGGCGGGAAGTTTGAGCGAGGCCTGCGACAGCAAAACTGGACAGTGCAAATGCAAACCCAGTTCTACGGGGAGAGATTGTTCTCAGTGCACGGCATATCGTCACGTTTACATAAATGACGTTTGCACATGTAAGTTTTTCATCGCTAATTATTCGAGCTGAGATTCAAGTATTTTGTTACACATCGCGATATACGTAACGTGTTTTATAGCGTGCGACGACAATTGCACGGGACTTTTGCTCGACACGGTCGCGACGCTGTCCAAAGAGCTGGCCGCGGAAACGGGCCACATAGCAGACGGCTATATTCCACCGCCGTGGGAGGAGCTGTCGTACGTCGATTCCAACGCAACCCTATATTTCGAAAAACTGGAGCTGCGGACTCGTCTAGAGCAAAGGATGAAAGCTGTGCCTTGGCACGAGTACAGAAAACTCATGAATGATGTTGAATCTGTGTTGAGAAATGTACGCCATGTTGTGTTTTGCATGTGGCAAAAACATATTGGCGCTCATAAATATTTACTTACATCTTGTTTTGTTCTTTCTTTAATTTGCAGATGAACAAGCGCGCGAAACACGCCGAGACTATAAAGATCAAAAGTGGTGACTTGAACAATAACGTTTACACGGCGAAGATCGAACTCGATAAGTTGAGACGAGACATAAACGGTAATCGAAGTTCGCTTTATCAGTCAAAAACAGCTTTAGTATGTGATGAACAATATTGTTTAATTGAAATTCTGAAATTCACAGATACAGTTTCGCAACTCACTCAGTACAGCAGTGACAATAAGAAGGTAGAGATAAGGAAGGCTTTGCAAACAGGCAAGATGCTTCTGAATTACATGAAGTCTATCGACATAGCTACGAGAACCACGGAAGTAGAGAATTTTCTCGAGTAAGCATCTCTAAAAACATATTTTGATAACATATTTGTTGCTTTTTTCTGTTCTTGGCGGCTTTTTCTTAATAAATTTCTAATAAACGAACCATCTTGTGATCTAAAATAGCGACGTAGCTAAGTATGTAGCGTGGCTGAACTCTCTAGACGATGTAACGGAACCCCTGGCCGCCGCCGAAGATGATGCCGAAGATTATGCGGTGAAAGTCAAAGATTTGAGAACGATAGTAGAAGAAACCATGGAGTCGCTCTTTACCTACGACGGTTTGTACAACAAGATTAACAGAACATTCATCGACGCCAAGAACCAATGCGATCGTATCGAGGCGCTACGTGACACGACGAACAATTTGATCAACGAAGGAGACAAATTCGTTGAAAAAGCATCTGGTTTGCTCGTCGACGCGGAGAACAATATTCAAGTGCGTAGACATTGCACGTTTTAAGTAAACTTGGACAATAAAAAATAAAGGAATCAATTGCAAGAAATGAAAAGAAATCGTTTGACTGTTATTGAACTAAAAAACTTAATAAATTATATGTCCTATTATTTAACTTGCACGCAGGATCTGCCAGAATTGCGGGACAAACTAACGACTTGGGCAAATAATTTGACCATGAAGGAGGAACTTGTGTACCGATTAAATTACGAATACAATGAAAAGTATGTTGTGCCAGCGGTGCAACATGCGAAGAATCTGTCCAATTACGCCGATCAGTACGTCAGGTACAATATTTCGTCTCTCAATAATATAACTCAAAATGAATGCTATCATACCCGTTGCAGCAACATTAAATAATTATTTTAATGAAATAAATTTACACACGACTATGTGCTCTATTCTGTTTCGCAGCTTGTTTGCCAAGACGCGAGACATCGCGGCGAGTCCTTTGAAAGCTAGTCAAGCTTATAAGAACATTGTCGATGGTTTGCGAAAAGCAAAGGTTACCGCATTGGAAGCCAAGGAAATTATCGATGAAATACATGAGAAAGTAAGAAACGTCTGTCTTTTTTTTTTTTGAAAGTCTAAACATTTTAGCAGCACTTATCTTAGGCACCTGAACATGAGCGATTGAAAATAACCTAGTTCATCCTACTCTTTCCTTAAAATCACACTGAAGAAGATCCAAATCAGGATCGAAACGTTTGTGTACTTTTGACTCAAGAATTTTTTCAACCCGAACATCAGGTTTCATCTCGTATTGGCCGTTTCCCTGTACTATTCTAAACATTTTAATTTAATATAAAAATTTTCAATTGTCGAAAACTTTCGAGAATCGACTACAAATTTAATATAGATACTTTTTCAAGGCTTTCCCGTCTTTTGGACGGAAATCGTTGTTGGACGATGCAAACGAGGTGTCGGAGAGGTCCTCGCAGCAGTGGAAAATGGCGAAGGAGCATGATAAATTGATTGACGTTGCAAATGCCGAACTGGAAACTCAAAAACAAGCCGTGCTCAGCTTGAAAAACACACTGAACAGCACTGGGACAAAGGACAACGAAATAAATGTGAAATTGCGAGATCTGCAGAGTAAGAGAAAAAATTGTAAGTCTGAAGTTTTACGCGTCTGTCGGAATAGAAAAAGTTTTTTACAATAACGGTAATGCATCAAATAAACGTATTCTATTTGATATTAGTACAAGAAAATCTGCACAACATTCTGGAGAAAAATGACGAAGTCTCGAAATCGATAGAAAATACGCAACGACTAATAGACGACTACCAGCAAGGTATTACTGACAGACTGAAAGTGAAGCTGAACGAATTGAAACGGGATGGCGATGCCAAGATTGGCCTGGCCAGCGAAAAATGTAACGTATCTTTTAAAAATAGATTCGCAATCGATTATTTATTAAACAAATAATCTTAGACAAAATACAAAGATGATACTATAAATATGAATTTTAGTAACAGAAGCGCTAGGTAATATCAAAAAAGCCGATGGGAAGCTGATAAGCTTATCGAATGCTGCAATAAAAAGGAAAGCTGCTTTCGATAAATGGAACGACACGTTAGCTAAGAAGCTGCAAAATCTTAAGGATAAAATAGCGGAGGCTCGAAATACTGCCGACGGGGTATAATAATAATTTGAGCTTGTTCAGATTGAATCTTTTGGCATTTTTTAAATATTAGTAAATATATATTATAAGAACGCCTTTACTTTTTTAGATTCGCGTGTCTTTGAAGTCGGCAGAAGATAAAGAATGTATTCGTTCGTATAGACCGGCCACGTTGCAATCCTCGGTGACAACTTCGATTGTAATGACGCTTGCGCTCCCGACAACGCGCAGAGAAGGTTCTCTATTTTATCTGCCCAGTGGAATCAACGTACGCTTTTTTGTGTAAATTATAACAATAGGAATATAATAATTAAGGAAATAGAAAATAAATTTACATAAATTTTGTAAAATATATATTTTATTGACTTCTCGCAGGATGATTTTGTCGCTCTGGAGATAGTTAACAAAAAAGTGCGATTTTTGTGGAACGTCGGTGGTGGTACAGGTGTTCTGACGCATCCCGAAGTTCTCGAGAGCGGTGATCTGCAGAACGATAGGTTCTGGTATCGCATCGAAGCTGAGAGGTAAGTCACAAACATGTAATATGTATATAAATGTCGCGATTGTAAAATTGAACAATTTGTTTCGCCAAAGTATTTTAAATAAAAATTAAATAATTCATGTTTGGCCAATCTCAGAACTCGGCACGTAGGCAAACTGAGTGTACGTAAGCAGTCCTCGACTTCTGGCAAGTTTCTTCCTGTCATCAATTCAACCAACTTCGAGTACGGTCGTTTTGACGTTCTGCCCACAGACCGAGTATGGATAGGCGGTATTCCCAAATCGCAGAGAAGACCGCCAGAACTGATGGCGGCTAACGGTCTACCGAGTTGCATTCATCAGGTAATCCTCGACGGGAAGCAGATCGGTCTCTGGAATTTCGTCACAACCGCGCCGGACATGGCTTGCAAAGCTTGCGTGGAAGGGTAATATTTGACGTGGAATCTTTTTATTGTGTATTGTTTTAAACATATTTACATTTATCTGGGTAAATGTTTACAAAAACGGACCCAGCCCCGATGACCTTGACTTCACGTCTGCTTTTGACGTATACTGTCTATATACACTTAAATATGTTTTTATTCGCGTAGGATTCACAAAGAAAATATTGCAAGTATGTTTAATTATTTATTGGATATATAATCTGCTCATTATATAGAAAAAAGACATTAATGTTTATCAAAAGTATGTATGCTTTTAAACAAGAATTCGGCAATATAATCCGTTTTTGTAAACATTTACCTTTATCTGGATTGTGAAATTGTATATCAACAAAAATTTAGTTTTACTTTCTTATCCGACATTTCTTTAATGATGTTAATGTCATGTAATTTTTAAAAATTACTTTATTTTCTGTTACAGAGTGGAAGACGTTCGGGATGACATAGCTTATAGTTTCAACGGCGAGGGATACGCCGTGAGAAACAGAGTTTTATCAGGTCCATATAATAAATACACGTTTGGCGTCTCGATCAGTTTTCGAACGTACGACGAGAACGCGTTGCTATTTTTAGCCATTAACAAAGATGTACGTAAATTTCTTTAATACAAAATATATTTTATATAAATACTCTATTGTTTTATGTGTAAATGCATTCTTTTCATTTTAAATAGAATCAGCATATCATGATCTTCTTGCGAGAGGGCAAAGTGATTCTGTACATCGGCTACGGCGGCAACGTTAACATAGAGATGTCCTCGACGCACAAATACAACAATGGCAGTTGGACGAAGGTGGACGCTTTTCGGCAGTATCAGGTTGCCAAGGGTATCGAGAAATGCAGCTTGAGCGTTGGCGGCGACGACAAGCGAATCGGATCGCCCAGGCCTTTGCCCGAGATGGAGGACATCCCGGATCTCGCGCAGGCCAAGTATTACATCGGCGGAGTGCCGCCGAGCTTTCGCGCTAAAAATGTCGTGTTACCCTCGCAAGTATCGTTTCTCGGTTGCATGGCTAATATTGTAGTCCAAGAAGGCTACGATCCGATGGCCGAGCAGTATTACGGGGTGGAGCCCAGCTGCGGTAATAAGGTGAGCGTCCACTAACTTGTACATTTGCATCGCCACAACGTAAAAGAGTTTTGCAAATTTTTATTTCATTAAATAAATTTTATTTTGCTGCAGCCGCTGAAGGTAGTTGGATTTTACGGAGACGGATATCTTGAGCATTCAGCGTTCACCTTGCGCAAGGTCAGTTCCGTTTTCAGCTTCTCCTTCAGAACCATGCAAGAAGCAGCTATGCTGCTTCTCTCCACGTTTGAAGGTCGCGAAGACAAATTGGGCGATTATAACACGAGCATAGAAACAAACGTAAGTTCGGTATGTATAAAAGAATAAAAATAAGGAGCAATAAGTCACACAATTGTTTGCACATTACGAGTATATTAAAAAAATGTTCAACTGATTTTTTTCCCAGAGGAACGATTATTACTCCGTATGCGTTTTCAACGGACAAATTCAGGTTCGTTTGAACGCCGGCAAAGGCGAATTGGTTCTTCAGTCGAACAGCACTTTCAACGACGGAAGATATCATTCGATCACCGTCATTAAGAAGAGAAAAGAAGTGGAGCTAAGAATCGACGATGCGTATCAGACCTCGGGTAGACTGCCCACCAACGCCGCGATTAGAGCTCCAACTTCGAACGGAGGACTGTTTTTCGGCGGTCTGCCCGCTCTTCTCAACAATACCAAGATGGTCGCCACACACACGCCGTTTTACGGTGCCATCAAGGATGTGATTTTCAACGACGAGTAAGTTATGAGATGAAATTGAATTTTATTTAGAATTATCGAACGAACTTTGACAGATTTCCCACACAAAACAGAACACACTCCACTGGACGTCCATTAGACATCCATAATGGAGATTGGAAACTTTCCGTATTCAGTGTGCAATAATGACGTCATGTTTTATGTGAGTTATATTTTTTATTTTAGAATTATTCGATTCGACGATGCCTTCAACTTCGATCACGCTCTTATCGGCCGTCCCGGGCCGAATATGGGGAAGGAAGCGCCGAATTACGCGCCCTCGGCATCGCTATCCCGCGGGATGTCCACGCAACCTGAGGGATGCCTGAAAGTGCCTTACTATTCGCTCGAACAGGGCGCTTTGAAATTCGGCGACAAGCCGTACAGTCACACGCAGCTTTATCTCAATTTCAAGAAATTCTGGGAGAAGAAGTACACGATAGAATTCGACTTCAGGACGTATTATCCCAACGGGCTGCTTTTCATCACTCCGGTAAGGCTGCATCGCTTTAATTTTATTAATTGACTAATTTTATTTTAGTTGTTTGATGAAACGTTTTTTAACAGTTCGTATATTTCTCTGACCTTTACAATAATTAATATTTATTTTTGCTTTACTGGAACTTTTTACTTTACTGTACTATTACTGTAATATTATTATTAGTTGTTGTATTAGTAAATATTATTTTTAATTGATATTGTTGCTGATGCATATTTTACAGGGTCTTAAAATGTCGCATTTTCTGAAAATGGTCATCCGCGACGGGCAGCTTCTCACGATAGTGAAGAGCAGACAAAAGAAGGAGATATTGTTCAAGACTCCGTTTAACGACGGCAATTGGCATCACGTCGTTATCAGCCACGACGAGAGAAGACTTACCGTATTGGTGGACTCTCAGACACCGCGCTTCGTCCGAGTACCGAGGAAGATCGGTCTGGCGCCTATGATGTATATCGGCGGTCTTCCAGAAAGCGGAACACCTTTTCAGGAACAAGTGGTCATGAAACTGGAGACTCTGAAGGGATGCGTCAGAGGGATGAAAGTCAACGGACATATTCACGATATGGTGGGCTCTACCAGCAGAGCGTTCAACGTCGGCCAGTGTTTCCCGAGCGTCGAAAGCGGAGCGTATTTCCAGGACGAGGCGTACGCCGTTTACCGTAAGTGTTTATATTATATTTATACAACTCGCATAAAGTGTGAGAATATTTTTTGCGAAGAGACTTAATCCTTTTTCAGAGAAAAATTTTGAGCTGGGCGTTGCGCTCGAGCTCCAACTGGAGTTCAGAACGTCGGAGTTGTCCGGCGTGTTGCTGTCTTTTAGCGCACCCGGTGGATCGCCGTCTCTGTCGTTGGAACTCAATAACGGTAGAGTGATCATGGCGGGTGATCTTGGCGATAAGAATCCGCTTTACGTGGAACAGCAATTCGCGAGCCCGTATGCGATTTGCGACAATCGATGGCACATGATCCAGGCCACGTACAACGACGAAGAACTGGCGCTCAAAGTGGACGAGCTGGATCAGAAGTATGGTCTACCGACGAAAGTTAATCATCATTTCATGAGTTCCATCACGCCCGGCCCCTTGTACATAGGTGGTATACCCGGTGAGTTTTAAATGTCAATTGCGTGTTAACATTTCAAACACGAAACGAATGTTGAAACGAACGACTTTTGTTGTTGTTTTCAGAAACAGTACCGAAAGGATCGTTGATAACACGGGACCATTTCAACGGGTGCATCAGGAACGTGATGATCGGAACAGACAGGAGAGACTGGACGGATATGGCCGAGTTGCATAATATCCATCTGAGCTCCTGTCCGGTTGAATGAAACAATAAGCGCGAATAGGAAAAAAAAAACAATTCGTCCTCGCACTCTCCTCGAGCTAAAGACTCGTATTTTCCACCTACTCAGATCGTCTAACATCACTGTGTCCCTTTAGTCCCAAAGAAAGTGCTCGAGAAGAAGTCGCGTCGGATTTTTGCCAATCGCACTGAGATTAACGTGCCATATATATTCGCAGGCGACGAGTTTTCTAAGATATATAAGACTTTTTTTTATACAAAGCCAAAAGATGCTACAAAATAGACCGTAAATGTGTGTCGTAGTTCTCGATAATAGAAGAGATGCAGAGACCGCGCGCGCGCGGGATTTTGCTGCGATATTACAAATGCGATGATGGCACGGACAATTCTGTCATACACACATGCAGTAGACAGCAACATTTGCTTTACGTGTAAGTAGCGAGACCACTGCCATATAGTTTAATTATTCGCCATAAGAGTTATAAACAAGTTTTGTACATCAGTATTTAAAAATCGTTATTTATTATATCACTTAAACGTAGTTTAATCTCGTAGGATCTCGTGATCGTTGTGTTGACTAGATAGCGGAATAATGCGATCACGTTTTGTACTTTTATAGCGACAATAAGATTTTTAATGAAAATCCGAAAACACGGAATATGACCAGTGTGTACGCACAGTAGCGCAATCATAGATAATCTCAGTTCTTTTTATTGCGGAACACAAAGGGGCCGATGAGGAGTTGCGTTAACTGTACGTACAAGCGCGTACCTCGTTCTATGAGATATTTGCGGAATGGAGTATGCATTATCGATGTGGTTTTGTTCAAAAAATTATGAAAACCAAATGCCCTGTAAAAAACACCTTAAAAATATCAGAATTACAAAAAGTTTTAACGAATCGTGAGCGTTGTGAGCATAGCGGATACCGTAAGCGTGTTCTGAACCATCTTTGAGTTCCACTATATTGTTCTTTTCTCACGATGTGATGAAAAAATGTAATATACTATAAATACGCGCAAAGAAAAATATTAGTATACATAACGTACGTTAGTATAATTACATAATAATGCAAGAGAAAAAGAATGTCCAACATTTGCTTTGGGAAAATCCATCTCAAATTTTTAAAATAATCTTAACAAAAATTCGAAGAATTTTAACTTATTTTTCTAAAAAAAAAAAAATTAAGGAAAAGAAATGTTAAACAATCACTTCTTCATAAAGTGAGAAAAGGTTGAATAGTTACTTAATGTTAACAAAGATTTAAATCATTTGTCACACCGTAGTGGTTTTAGTGGGTATATCCCCCACCTTCTTGCGGGAAGGAGGGAAGAGTCCCACATAACCCTGGTCCTCCTTCAGGAACCAAGGTATCCATAAAGGATTTTCATCACAAAAAAAAAAAGATTTAAATCATTTCAGCACGAATTATTTTAGCGAAGATGTTCAATCTTGTTACAATGTATAAAAGTGTGAGTACTTGGTCTTTGCTAAATTAATCCTTGTAACCTGAAGAGGAATCACTTGTTAATTTTATATGCAAATTCTGTAATACAAAAGTGTAAAGTGCATTTTCACAGGTGCGATTCGAGCGATAAAAAAATCACGTGATGATTTTTGTCTCTGAACTATTCAACGGCAACTTTTGTACATGAAAAAGATTAGAAGCGATAAAATTGAGAGATACCTAGATTTCGCGTTGTTTGCGTTTTGTTGGCGCTTATGTATGTATAATTTATATACTTCTTCATTAACATACAAGGATGTTTTTCGGGTTTGAACCGCGTGTCATTTTTACCGACGTTTTGTGAACATTACTCAGCTCACTTCATGCTTAAAAAGCAACCTGATACTTCATTTTTATTTTTCTTGAAGTAAATTAGTTCACTTTTGTATCTTTTTCTTAAACCAGGTTGTCGCTTACTGTCATTTTGCTGAAGTGTGTGCGTGGGAAAGCAGAACACTTCGTATAAATAATAATCAAATTTTTCTAAATAAATAAATACGTGAAAAGATAAAAAATAAGATTAGGTAAAAAGCCGAAATACAATGGTGCCGTATTAAGGACGTTGTCTCGTGACAGT